>CAUYTI010008282.1:0-58354 GCA_963575145.1 Galago senegalensis
TTAATGGGAATTTACTTTTTATTGGGCGTGGTGGATGCATTTTATTAATGCCCCCCCTTTCCTTTTCCCCTAAAATTTTTTTTTTTTTTTTTTTTTTTTTTTTTGAGACAGGGTCTCACTTTGTTGCCCTTTCTCAAACTCTTGGGCTCAAGTGATCCTCTTGCCTCAGCATTCTGAGTAGCTGAGACTACAGGTGCCCACCACAACACCAGGCTAGTTTTTTCTCTTTTTAGTTGAGAGAGGGTCTCACTCTTGTTCAGGCTGGTCTTGTACTCCTGAGCTTAAGCAATCCACCCACCTCAGCATCCCAGAGTGCTAGGGATTACAGGCATGAGCCACTGCACCTGGCCTTAAATTACTTTTTCAATGTGCTATTGGATTCAATTTGCTAATATTTTGTTGAGGATTTTTGCAGATCAACATCCCCTATAAATAATGCCATACCTCAGAGAATTAGAAAAACAAGAACTAACCAAATACAAAGCTAGAAGAAGGCAAGAAATAATAAAGATCAGAGAATAACTCAATGAAATTGAACCCCCCCCCCGTTTTGAATAAAACAGTACAAAAAAAATCAATGAAAGGGTGGTGCCTGTGGCTTAGTGAGGAGGGTGCTGACCCCATATACCAAGGGTGGAGGGTTTAAACCTGGCCCTGGCCAAACTGCAATAAAAAAATAGCCAGGCGTTGTGGAGGGCACCTGTAGTCCCAGCTACTCAGGAGGCTGAGGCAAGAGAATCACCTAAGCCCAGGAGTTGGTGGTTGCTGTGAGCTGTGTGATGCCATGGCACTCTCCGAGGGTGACAAAATGGTACTCTGTCTCCCAAAGAAAAAAAAGATTAACAAAATTGACAGACCACTGGCTAGGCTAGCCATGAAAAGAAGAGAAAGGATTCTTTTTCTAACTCATGAAGGACATTGATCTGTAATTTCTTTTCTTTCTTTTCTTTTCCTGGTTTTGGTATCATGGTGATAACTTAGGATGACCAGATTTTAACATTGGTAAAGCGGGACAACATGGCTGGCGTACTGGTAGGGATGGGGCAGGGGACTGGGCAGGGCAGGGCCTGACAACAGTGCAAACTTTGATAAGCAGTTCTCGATAATCACTTCTCAACAATTAGTTGTTATTATTACAGTTTAACATTATAAAATTAACAAAAATAATATAAAACTCATATTCTGGCAAAATAACCACATGGCATCCGAAAACCGTATATTCCCTTCCTGTTCTCCTGCCCATTCATGCATTCTTTCCAAAAATCAAGACTTTTATAAAAATGCCGGGTCACGGGACAAATTGTTAAAAAGCAGGATGTCTGGTCACCCTATGATAACTGGCTTCATAGAATATGTTAGTTTCTGGAGGATACATACCAGATATTCTTTGTACGTCTGACGGAATTCGGCTGTGAATCTTTCCTTCTTGGGAGTTTTACAAAATTTCTGTTTCAATCTTGCTGCTCATTATTAGTCTCTTTAGGATTTCTATTTCTTCCTGATTTAAACTTAAGAGGTTATGTGTTTACAAAAATTTATACATTTCCTCTCTATTTTCTAGTTTGTGAGCACAGAGTAACTTTGTGTTGCTAGTAGTTTCAGATGAGCTCTTGTATTTCTGAGATATCAGTTGTAATGTCTTCTGTTTCATTTCTGATTGAGTTTGTTTGAATCTTGGTTAGTGTATAGTCTCTTCAATAAATGGTGCTGGGAAAACTGGATATCCACATATAGAAGAATGAAACTACTGGACCCCTATCTCTTGGCATATACAAAAATAAAATCAAAATAAATTAAAGACAAATCTAAGGCCTGAATAAAACTATTAAAAGAAAACATTAGGGAAACACTTCAGGATGCTGGACTGGATAAGAACTTCTTACCTAATACCCTCATAGCACAGGAACCCAAAGCACAATTGCACAAATGGGATTATATCATGCTAAAAAAACTTCCACATCGCTGGGTGGTAGCTCACACCTGTAACCCTAGCACTTGGGGAGGCTGAGTTGAGTGGATTGCCTGAGCTCACAGGTTCAATACCAGCATAACTAGAATACATAAGAAACTTCAAGAACTCAATAGGAAAGAATCAATCTGATTTTAAAAATGGGCAAAGGATGTGTATGAATAGACATTTCTCAAAAGAAGATATACAAATAGCCAATAGGTAAATGAAAAAAAATCTCACTATCATTAGTCATCAGAAAAATGCAAATCAAAATTATAATGAGATATCATTTTACCCCAGTTAAAATGGCTCTTATCAAAAAGACAGGCAATCATGAATTCTGGCAAGGATGTGGAGAACCCTTGTACACTATTGGTTGGATTGTAAATTAGTGCAACCACTATGGATAACAGCACAGAGGTTCCTCAAAAATATAAAAATAGAACTACCATATGACCCAGCAATCCTACTCTGAGTATATATCCAAAAGAAAGGAAATCAGTATATGGAAAAGATATCTGCTCTCCCATGTTTATTGCAGCACTATTCATAATAGCAATGATACGGAATTAACCTGTGTTTCTATCAACAGATGAAGGGTTGTAGGAGGGAGGGATAAAGTGAGAGGGATAATGTAAAGATAAATATAATTAGTTATAGAATGAACAATATTTGATAGCACAATAAAGTGACTACAATCAACAGTGGGTTAGGGTATACTTCAAAACAACTAAAAGAGTGAAAGAAAGAAATGATAAATGCCTGAGATTATGGATACCCCAATTACCCTGATTTAATTAATTCACATTGTATTCCTATAACACAATATCACATATACCCTATAGAGATTTGTAACTATTATGTACCTATAAAAATTAAAAATACAGCGCAGTGGGGTGGTGCCTGTGGCTCAAGGAGTAGGTGGGTTCAAGTCCAGCCCTGGCAAAAACTGCAAAAAAAAGAAAAAGAAAGAAAGAAAAAAGGAAAAAAGGAATACAGGGCAATGCCTGTGGTTCAGTGGGTAGGGCGCTGGCCCCATATACCAAAGGTGGCGGGTACAAACCTGGCCCTGGCCAAACTGTAACAACAAATAGCTGGGTGTTGTGGCAGGCACCTCTAGACCCAACTACTTGGGAGGCGGAGGCAAGAGAATTGCCTAAGCCCAGGAGTTGAAGGTTGCTGTGAGCAGTGAGTTTCCATATTTTTGTATGAGTATGCAGATTCCTGTTGTTACTGAGTTCAACTTTTATTCCACAATGGTCTAAGAAGATGCCAGGAATAATTTCTATTCTTTTAAATTTACTGAGGTTAGTCTTGTGACCTAAGGCGTGATCAATTTTGGAAGATGTTCCATGGGCTGATGAGAAGACTGTGTATTCAATTTTGCTAGGTTGAAATGTTCTGTAGATATCTGTTAAATCCAATTGTTGAATAGTTAAGTTTAAGTCTAAGATTCATTTTCTTAGTTTCTTATTGGAGGATCTATCCAACACTGCTAACGGAGTGTTATAATCTCCGAATATTATGGTGCTAGAGGAAATCAAGTTGCTCATGTCTGTTTGAGTCTGTCTTGTAAATTGAGGTGCATTCTGGTTGGGTGCATAAATGTTAATAATTGAAATCTCATCATGTTGAGTGTTACCCTTAACAAATATGAAGTGACCATCCTTATTATTCCTTACTTTTGTTGGTTTAAAGCCTATTATATCTGAGAATAAAATTACAACACCTGCTTTTTTCTGATTTCCATTTGCCTGAAAAATAGATGACCATCACTTCACATTGAGTCTATATTTATCTTTTTTTTTTTTTGCTGGGGCTGGGTTTGAACCTGCCACCTCCAGCATATGGGGCCAGTGCCTTACTCCTTTGAGCCACAGGCACCGCCCTCTATATTTACTTTTAAGGTAAGATGAGATTCTTATACGCAGCAGATATCTGGCCTGAGTTTTTGTATCCAGTCAGCCAACCTGTTTCCTTTTAGTGGTTTAATTTAAACCATTCACATTAATTGAGAATAGTGATAAGCCTGGTAGAATTTTGAGTATTGAGTTTTTCAAAAGTCCAGTGGGCATTTTTAATCCTTTCACCACTGTGGAAGTTGGAATTCGATCAAAAGTTTCCGAGTAAGTTTACTTTTTTGGTGCATGATTGCACTGGTCATTATGGCGGATAGGTCTGAGAATATCCTGGACAGCTGGTTTAGTTATGGCAAATTTTTTCAATGTGTGAATGTCATTAAAGTATTTAATTTCTCCATCATAAATGAAACTCAGTTTAGCTGGATACAGGATCCTGGGTTGAAAGTCATTTTGTTTCAGGAGATTAAAAGTCAATGACCACCCTCTTCTAGCTTAAAAGTTTTCAGCAGAGAGGTCTGCAGTCATTTTAATATTCTTCCCCTTGTAGGTTATGGTTTTCTTATGGTGGCTGCTTGCAGAATTTTCTCCTTCATATTAACTTTGGTGAAGTTAATTATAATGTGCCTAGGAGATGTCTTATTTAGGTTGAGTTGTGCTGGGGTTCTGAAACCATCTGCTATCTGAATTTCATAATCTCTTGGCATGTCTTGGAAGTTCTCCTTCATTATCTCATGAAGTAGAGCATCTATGCCTTTTGAGGCAACCTTGTCGCCTTCGGAATTCCTATAAGGTGAATATTAGTTTTCTTTGAATTATCCCAGAGCTCTCTGAGAGAATGATCCATTTTTGCTCTCCACTTTTCTTCCTCTTTGAGCATTTGAAAGCATTCAAAAGCTTTGTCTTCAATGTCAGAAATCCTTTCTTCTGCCTGCTCCATTCTGTTTCTATATTTTTCAGATCTTTGAGGGCTGCAAGCTCTTGTCTCAATGTGTCAAAATCTTTGGTGATTTTGTCTTTAAATTCATTGAATTCTTGAGACAAGTTTTGAAATGCTCCTTGAATTTCTAATTCCAACTATACCTACATTCTATTAGTTTTATTTGCAGTCCAAATTCTGAAATTGATTTCTGACATCTCAACCATCTGTTTATGAATGGGATCTTCTGGTGTGTCTGCCTTGTCGTTCCTTTGGGGAATTGATCTACTCCGATTATTCATGTTGCCAGAGTTTTTCTGCTGATTCCACCCCATGATTATTTTACACCATTTGGCTAGATGAGCAGAGAAGGTGAAGTTGGATTGGGAGCTCCTGGAGTAGGGATTAACCAGCCCTTTGCCCAAGAGCTCGGACTGGTGTCTGTACCTTTTCCCCTAGAGCTTTGCAATGGACCTGTACAGTGCTATGGCCTGAGACACTAGGGACCTGCTTGATGTGGTGGGGCTAAGTGGCTCTGTCTTATTTTCAGCTGGTCTTTGTCCAATCCTAGTAAATCAGTAACTCTGGGTTGACGTCTCAGCTGTGGAGAAATACTAGCAACTAAGTCACCCTGCCCCCATGGGTAACAACTGGAAAAGGAAAATAAAACCTTCCTACAAATACACACCCAGGGTACCACTTTGGATAGCCCTTGGGTGATTGGCCCAGGTCAAGAGTTCCAAATCAATTGTCCCAGTCTGCACCCAGTCTCAAGTGGAACAGTTCAAAAGGTCTCCAGCAACTAGATAGCAAGGGTCTGCTGGCAGCTCAAGTATTACTCACTTTGGTGCTCCATGGAGTTCGAAGGACCCACCCAGCAAATGAATTAGTCCAGGAAGGTTGATGCCTTCTTTCCCAATTTGCACCTCTGTTGCACCCAGTCACTGGTAACTCCACAGGGCTGTGACCCAGTTCCCTCCAATGAGCAGATGCTCCAGTGATTTGTGCCTGCCTGAGTCACAGGGAGATCTATGTCTCCTCAGCCAGACTGCCACACTCTGCCACTAGCCAGCAGGGGAAGCTGAAGCATGACAATCTTGGGTGCTTAATGGAAGCTGGGGCGGTTCACTCAATTCCATCCCCAACCCAGATGGATGTTGCTGCCTCTTATATTCTCACAAAATTTTCTTTTGTCCTGAGTATATTCCCCTGTGGGCCAGGTACTGTTTGAGTTCACAGAAACTGCAACTCAGCACTGCCCGTGCTGCTGCCATTGTGATAATTGTCACAGAGCTGGCATCTCTGTCTCTGCTGCACTCTCTGTTGGGGCAGATGTGGTTAGAGATCACATTCAGCTCTCAGTTCCTCCCTTTCCCTGGGATGGTGCTGTTGCACCACCTGCTTTTGTCTCAGCTATGTTCACCTATGGGCCAGGTGCTTCTTAGGCTCACTAAAGCAGCCCTTCTGACCTCACCCCACCCTGGGAGTATGCCATCTCTGCAAGCATATTCTAGTCTCATCCCTGCTGTATGCCACCTGGGGAGATACCTCAGGCATACCCTTTGCTCACAGGGCCTACATTTCCATGCCAGATCTGTTCTGCCAGTGGCTGCCACTGGAGTAGAAGCCTGGCTTTCTCTGGTTGCCAAGAGAGATGGGGAGTGTCTCTCCAAAATATCACCAGGGGTGTGAGTCCTATTGTTCCCACTGCTGTAGCTGCTGCTCTGTTCCACAGGGCGCCACTTGTCCCTCTCCTGTATGGTTCCCTTGGTCCACAGTCTTCTCTTTACACCCATGCCACAGAATCAGCATAGACCTGCAACAGCTCATGCTTTGTCCACACCTCTGGAGAAAATGCCCAAGAATCTGGACTCAATGGGAGACAAGCTTCCAGACCTTGGGGTGAGAGTGGAGAGGAGTGCTGGGAATTCAGAATTTCAGGTAGACAATATATACAGTTTTATTCCTGGTGGGAGAGTGCCATGGCATACTGGTGGGTCCTCTGGGGAAGACAGTTCCAGTTTTTAGAAGGTCTCTCCCATAGGATAAAATAGGAGGAGATCTGAACTCTGCTTGCTTGTTTGTGGAAAGTAAGCTGTGAACTGTAAGCTTGTTTGTGAACTGTAAGCTGTTCTCATGGGGGAGGAGACACCTATCTGCTTGGTGATGGATTTTGTACCTATTGTTTGTTTCCTTGGAGTTGCTTGCCTTAGCAGGGTTGATGTGCGTTCTTCAACCTTCTCTCTTGGCTCAGCTCCAAACCATCAGCTTACTTGCTAAACTTCTGTCTCCTTTAACTCTCCTTCTAGATGGGAGCCTCTGTGGAAAGGTGGCTTCAGTTGGCCATCTTGCCTCTGCCCCTCCAACAGTTCCCATTTTTAAAGAACCTCAATTTTGCACACAGAATAACACTTATTTATTTATTTTTTTGTTTATTTATTTTGAGACAGAGTCCCAAGCTGTCACCCTGGGTAGAGTGCCATAGTATCACAGTTCACAGCAACCTCAAACTCTTGGGCTCAAGTGATTCTCTTGCCTCAGCCTCCCATGTATTTGGGATTAGCAGTGCCTGCTGCAGTGCCCAGCTATTTTTGTTGTTGTTGTTGCAATTATCATTGTTTTATCTGGCCTAGGCCAGGTTTAAACCTACCAACTTCGGTATATGTGGCCGGCACCCTACCCACTGAGCTATAGGCACTGCCCAACATTTTATTTCATTCTTTTTGAGACAGAGCCTCAAGCTGTCACCCTGGGTAGAGTGCCATGGGATGCAACCTCCAACAGCAACCTCCAACTCCTGGGATCAAGCAATTCTCCTGCCTCTGCCTCCCAAGTAGCTGGGACTTCAGGCACCTGCCACAATGCCTGGCTATTTTTTGGTTGCAGCCATCATTGTTGTTTGGTAGGCCTGGGCGGGATTTGAGCCCACCAGCTCAGGTGTATGTGGCTGGCGCCTTAGTCACATGAGCCGCAGGTGCTGAGCCAACCAACATTTTATTTTCAAAACAGCTTTATTAAGATATAATTGATAGACAATAAGCTGCACATATTTAAATGTGCCATTTGATAAGTTTTGTCATACATAAACACTTTTGAAACCATCATTACAATCAATACAATAAACATATCCATCACCCCAAAGTGTTATCTCCTATTATTCAAGCCCTGTGTCATTGTCTCCCCTTGAGTGTGGATGAGAACTAGTGTTTTGCTTCTGAAAAGAATGATAGGATACCACTTTTGTGGCCTTAGGTTACAAAAGACTGACTTCCATATTGCTCTCTCTTTTATTTTCTCTCCATTGTCCACTTTGATGAAGCCAGCCTCTATGCTGTGAGTTACTCTCTGGAAAGGAATACAAGGCAGGGACATGAGTGGTCTCTGACAACTGCTAATAAGGAGCAAAGGTTCTGAGTCCAACCACCCATGAGAAACTGAATCTTGCCAGCAACAACTGAATGAATTTTTTTTGTTGTTGTTGTTTTGTTTTTTTGAGACAGAGTCTCACTATGTTGACCTCAGTAGAGTGCCATGGCATTGTAGCTCATAGCAACCTCAAACTCTTAGGCTTAAGCAATTCTCTTGCCTTAGCTACTCAAGTAGCTGGGACTACAGGCACCCACCACAATGCCTGGCTATTTTTTTGTTGTTGTTGTCATTGTTGTTTAGCAGGCCTGGGCCAGGTTTGAACCCACTAGCCCTGGTACATGTGGCTGGCACCCTAACCACTGAACTACGGGTGCTGAGCCAACAGGGTGAATTTGGAAGTGGCTCTTGTCTCAGTTAAATCTTGAGGTAACTGATCTTATCAGTCATTTTTCTGTATTTATAATGGGGGCTGGGATTCTTTGCTATTATTCTCCACATCAGTCAAAGTCCAATCTGATATTGAAACCACAAGAAATAGAGACCACACAGTTATTGGACAGGGTAATTTTAAAGAATTATTAACTATAACTGAGGATTAGAGTATTAAGGGTTAGTAAGAAGCAAAGAGAACTCTAAAGAATATAGATACTAATTCACAATTGCAAAGGTATGGAATAAACCTAAGTGTCCATAAACTGAGTAGTGGATAAAGAAAATACGGTATATATACACCATAGAGTACTACTCAGCCATCTAAAAGGATGAAACTTTAATGGAGT
Organism: Galago senegalensis; assembly: GCA_963575145.1. Classification (NCBI taxonomy): domain Eukaryota; kingdom Metazoa; phylum Chordata; class Mammalia; order Primates; family Galagidae; genus Galago; species Galago senegalensis. Next base: position 8,878 of record CAUYTI010008282.1, read on the forward strand.
AACTTTAATGGAACTGAAAGACATTAACCCAAGTTAAGGAACTCAGGAATAGAAAACCAAATCCTACGTGTTTTTACTTATAAGTGGGAGCTAAGCTATGGGTGTGCAGGGACACACAGAGTGGTAGATTGGGAACTGGAGAATAAGAAGGGAGAGTCTGAGGGGAAGAGGGGAGAAAAACCACTTATCAGGTGCAGTGGACACTGTTCAGATGATGGGTGCACTACAAACCAGATATCACAACTATACAATTCATCTATGTAACCAAAACCCACTTGTACCCTTAAATCTATCAAATTATAAATGAAAGCAAGCAAGCAAACAATATAGGTGCTATCATCTGAATGTTCATGTTCCTATCACCTAGTTCATATCCTAAACCCTGAGGTGGTGCCTGTGAGGTGGTGCCTGTGAGAGAACACTAAATTGTAGGAGCTACAGGAGTAGATTAGCACCCTTGAAAAAAGAGGTATGAGGAAGCTGTTCCCCTTTCCCACCATGTGAAGCATAGAGAAAAAATGCTCCAGGATGCTCACAGTCTGGTCAGAGAAACAAAGAAATGAAATAAAATTTTAAGATTGCTATGGTAAAGGGAGATAGTGCTTGAATTCAAATGCAACATGCTGGTTTCAGGCTAATTCTAAAATTGAATTAGAAAAGAAACTGATCTAGAGAATATTTTTTAAAGTTTCCTCTTGGAATGAAACATTTCCAAATTTCACTGTAAATAAAAAACCATATAATATAATTGATCAGAGATTTCTCTCTTTCTGGTACCATGTTTCCCCCAAAATAAGACACTGTCTGATATTTATTTTTCTCAAGAAGACACACTAGGGCTTATTTTTAGGGGATGGCTTATTTTTATTAAGTATAATACAACAATCTACATTTATTCAAATATAGTTAAGTCATCTTCTTCTGGAACCTGACAGGGGGAGCTGACCTTGGTGGGGCTGGTGCTAGTGATGCATGAACTCCTTTCCCCTAGCTGATCACCTGTGTGCAGTAGGATGCCTGCAACCTTGGGTACCATACGCCCACACTCGCACTCGCATAAGTGCAAACAGCTCAGAGAAAGGAGCTATGGCAGATAAAAGGTATTCCAATCTTCCTTACCACTCTGCACCGAAATGCATGGCGTGGCTATGCAGATATCCTATGCAGATATAAGACCATCACTAGGTCTTATTATGGGGTAGGACTTATACTTAACAAATGCATAGAAATCCTGCTAGGGCTTATTTTGGGGGTAGGTCTTATTTTCAGGGAAACACGGTAATAGTAGAAGAGATTAACCTTTGTTAATTAACATTATTTTTCAAACAAGTATAAAAATGAGGAGGAAGAGAAATACAAAGTTGTAGTTCCCTTTTCTTTTCTTTCTTTTTTTTTTTTTTTTTTGAGAGATTCTCAATCTGTCACCTTGGATAGAGTGCTCTGGAGTCATCATAGCTCACAGCAACCTCAAACTCCTGGGCTTGAGCAATCCTGGTGCCTTAGCCTCCTGAGTAAGTGGGACTTGAGGTGTGTGCCACTATGCTCAGCTAGTTTTTCTTTTAGTAAAGTTGGGGTCTTCCTCTTGCTCAGGCTGCTCTTGAACTCCTGAGTTCAAACAATCCTGCCTTGGCCTCCCAGAGTTCTAGGATTATAGGCATGAGCCACCATGGCAGCTAAAGTTGTAGTTTCAATGAATATCAGCAACAAGTATAACAATAAAAAACATTTTTATCATAATAATTTCCCAGCCATAAAGCTTGGCAGTGTATGTATTCACTTACAAAGAATGTGCTGAATTAGTCAAAGGGATTGGTTCTCAAATTGCAGATTTCTCTCACATTTCTCTTAGAGCATTCAATTGAGAATCATAATTGCTAGTATAATTAAAGTACAAAGTTAATCTTGATTCCAAGTGGAACAGCTGGAAACAGAAACAGATTACCTTTCACAGTTAGTGAAGCTGAGTGACCCTTATCTGTATTTCAAATTTTCTTACAGCTTTCATTTGGTCATGAATACTGCTGCCTCTTATTTGCAGGTTGAATGATGATTTCTATGTTTTCCTTCTTGGAATCTTCAGGCTGACTTTCCACAGACAAATAAAACAGAAGCTTAAGGAATTTATTTTCCTGAGTAATTCAGGAGAAAAACAACTTCTTTAATTCAGTAATACAGGACACACTAGGCATATTCCTGCCTTAGGGCCTTACCACTTGTTCCCTTGGTCTCACATTTTCTTCCTATGGCTATTTGAGGTATCTGCTATAGGAAGTAGAGTGGCTCTGAACTTCCTGCCTTGGTCACCCTCTCATTAAGTCCTTCCTTGGCCATCTATCTTAATTTCATCCCTTCCCCCTTTACTTTGTTTTATTTATTTTTAATTTTCATAGAGATAGGGGTCTTGCTATGTTGTCCAGCCTGGTTTCAAACTTCTAGCCTCAAAAGCTCCTCTTACCTTGGGTCTGAAAGTGCTGAAATTATAGACATGAGCCACTTTTCATGCCTCCCATCCATTTTGTATTCTCCTTCTCCATTTTGTTTTTTTCCTTACTAGTTTTCAATGTCTAACATTACCAACTAGGTACTCATTATATCTTAATTATGTTTCTCCAACCAGGTTGTAAACGCCCAATGGCAGGATTTTTATCTATTTGTCTCTTTTCTCTACTGATGAATTTCTAGCACCTAAAACAGTGCCTAGTATTCTTAAGTACTTAATTATTTGTTGACTGACTTACAGTGGAAAGAGGCTAAAGAGTCATAAGGCCTGGATTAGAATATAGACATTCTATTTGGCCTTCATTCTTCTGAACCTCAGTTATCTCATTTATAAAGTGGAAATAATAAGTACTTCATGAAATAGTTTGAAGGGTTTAATGAGAACATGGAGGCTGATCTCGTTGGAGTCATACAATAATTATTAGCTCTCTCCCTTTTTAAATTGAGAAAGATTTCAGAGATTTATTTTCTGATATTTTTCTTCCTTCCACAATCCTTCTTTATGAGTGTATCAGTCAGGGGCCCAATAGGAAAACTTTTGAAGGTACACTCAAATTAGGATCAATTAAAGAGTGTTTAATTTACAAAGCATAATTTGATGAGGATTGAGGTAGAGGGGAACAGAGCAGAGGGAGAAGGCACTAAGGGAATAGCAGAGGAGTCACAATCCCTAAGCCTTAAGAGTCAGAGGGAAGGAGGAGCAGTTGGGTAGAGCAGTTTGTCTTCCAAGGAGCAGTGACTCTTAGGAGCACACCTAGTCCAAAGGGATATCACAGGAGGGGAACAGGGGAACAAATACATGTTAGTTTAACCTCATATTCTTCTCTCCCTCAGGTGATCTTCTGCTAAGTCTCCTATCATCCGACCTAACCATAAGCCAGAGCGCTTAAGATGTCAGCCATAGAGGTTAAACTCTGGGGCAGAGAGCAGATGGAGAAGGAACAGTGAATCTGTGGAACCAAAAGGAAGCCATCCAGCCCAGTGACCTTACTCTCTGTAAGAACACTTGCTACAGAGGAATAGAGAATAAAGACATGGTCCAGCTCTCAACTGACTCATAGTTGAAATGGGATGACGGTCCAATAAATAGAACTTCAATGCAGTGCAAGAAATGTCATACAAAAGGCAGCGCAGGTTTGCTATCCCTTTCATAACTGACATGTAGGAGGCAGTGGGTGCTGGTGCTGGTAATTTGACTGGAAAAGGCTCAGTGGAGATTAAGGTCCACAAGACAACTGAGAGCCCATTTAAAAGTATGATAATTTTAAAAAATGAAATTAAGTACTCCTTAAGACGCTTTTCTGAGTAAACACAAAAAGATGGGAGTGGGGCATGGAAGTGAGGATGAGAGTGAGAGGTAGAATGGAATAATTTCAAGGGTTCTTTCTAGCTTTACCATTTTAAAGATCCTGTTTTGTTCTGTTACTCTGGCCAGTTAGACATGTCTTTAATAAATGCAAACTTTAAATTTAGGGAGAGATATAATGGCTTGAAAATAAATCACATAAACTTATTACATAGTGAAACCTAAAATAATCCACAAAAAGGATGAAACTAGCGTAAATGGCTAAAGACAAGTTTAATTTGGGTTAATATTTGTATTATTTAACCTTCTCTTCATATTATTTTCTTCGTTCAACATCGTCTTCATATTCATCGTTTTAACCTTCATGAAAAACCTCTATGATTCTACATTTGAAAATTTCTACCCAAAACAAGCAAAATCATTATATAGCACCTATATATTGTATATGTATTAAAGATATATATAAGAAAGATATCCACATGTAATTTAACGTAAACAGTGTACACACAATACGGATGCATGAAGGGGTCAAATTATAGTGGGATGTGGGTTGTTGGGAGCAGGTTGAGAGAGAGAATCAGAGAGGGAAGGAAACCAACTTTTCTTGAGTTCTCTTTTAGGCACAATAATTTGTGATAGACTTGCTGGGTTATCCAGTTGGACAGCCTTGCAAGACCCCTGTGCACTGAATCTGGTATACGGAGAGATCTCATTGAAGTAATTATTTTCTCTGTAATGAGACGTAATTATTGTGAAATGTAGTGAGGAGCTTGTCCACAATCCAAAACAAACTAGAATTTCCAGAAGTATCCTTAGTACTGTAGCTACAAATGTCAAATGGCTGGGGGAAAACATAACCAGTAATTATAAACAGAACTAAAGAGGGAAGCGTGGGAAGTTAGTAATACTTCAAACGGCTTCACAAGATGTTTGGGATGTATCTCTGGGAAACCCAGATTAATGAGTCAAATGGGATCCGGCAAACTTAGCGAAGGCAAGTGAGCCGCGGAGCTGATAGGCCTCATTCTCCCGCCCTTCTAGGGCCTCCTCCTTTCCCCCCATCCAGGCTCCACGGTCAGCCCCGCCCTGTTTCGGCTCCGCCCCCTCGCTGGTAGCAGCCGGCTCCTCCCCCTCCGCGCGCCGGGCTCCGCCTATCCTCTGGGGGCCGCCGGCGGCGGCGAGGGGCGGGGCGGGCCGGGAGGAGCCGCGCTCCGGCTAGGGTGGGGGATCCGTCGCGGAGTTACGAGAAAGTTGGTCCGAGTTGCCAGAGTTTCCCTCTGTGGTTCTTCGGGTTCGGCCGGACGGTGCCCGGCTCCTTTCCTCCCTCCGGCCTTCGCCGTCCCTCAGGTCCCTCTTTCTGCCCCCGGCCGCCATGGAGCAGCCGCCGGCGCCTAAGAGGTAACGAACGTGTTGAGCAAGGAGGAGGGAAGCGGCGCCGGCCGGGCGGGGGCGACTAGGCCAGGCCCTACTGCGACCCTCTCCCCTCCTGGCCGGCCGGGCTGGGCACGCAGAGGGCCGGGAAGCAGGTCCGAACGCCCGGCCGCCTCTGTCCACGAGGCCGGGGCCCTGAGGAGAGGCCGGGCGTCGCCTCCCCGCAACCGGCGGGCCCCGGCGCGTGTGGAGGGCTCAGTGGGCAGCGCCCGGCTACCCGCGGCCTGACCTCCTGGGGCGGGTAGGGTTTTCCCTCGTGTAAAGTTCACGAAGCCTGGGAGACCCACGACTAGGAAATTACACTTTCTTGTCAAATGTTCTTCATAGTATTGCCCTTTTTTTGATAAGGTGGGCTGCTTATTTACAATTTAAAGAATTAAATATTAATAGCTACACGATCTGTGAAACTTAACTGTGTGCATGTGCTGCACTGACAGGTGTATCACCCCCCTTGCCAAGTTCAAAAGTATTTATGGATGCAAGACTGTAGGAATCTTAAATTAGAACCTTCCCCCCAAATAGTTTTGCTTGTAAAAATAATACTTTGGTATGGTGTTAGTTTATGTTTATATTTGATATATGTACTGGAAATGTATGCTTTGCAATGATTTTAGGAAGCTAAATCAAAGTTGTCCACTGATAAAAGTTCATAATATGCATTTTACCCTCGAAAATGAATCAATTATTTCATGTTGGATAAAACATTTAACCTCGTTCTTACATTTAAATTTATAAAATAGGGGTACTAATCTCTCCTAGATAACGCTGTTGTGAAGATTAAAGAGTTCATTTGCGTTGTTACCTAGAGATCTTTAGATGAAAGATGGCGTATTCAAGAACATGGGATAATTGAAAAGATAGGAACTTTGGTAGCTATTGTGAATTGTGTGACTAGACATGTGAGCCTTAAGGTCTGGAAGCCATCTGTTCAGGTGAAAAAAGGGAGGGCTTGGAGGAGTTTTCAAAAGGGACCTGCTATCAGAGACCTTGAAGCAAGTCAATTGGTAGATTTTTTTCTGGCATTTTGTAAGATCTGTATTGTACTCACTGGGCAGCCAGTTTTAATACTGTAGAAGAGAATCAGGGACCTTTTTTCTTTTCTCTTATGGAACGACTGGAAGGGAGTACCTCTGAGACAATGCCATAGGCCAACTTGAACAACTCTGAAGTACCAGCTCTCTATTGATTAGTTCTGCTGTAAATTATCAGAATTTCATTATAGGTGTTCAGAAATCCCTGCCCTTGCAGAGACTTCAGAGAATCTAGAGGAGTCAAGGGTAGGTGTGGGTGGTAATTCCATGCTGATTTATACTTTTCAAAGTGGTTGTTGCACATTTAACGGAATTATTTTTAGCTTTCTTCAGAGAGATTTATTTTGAAGTAATGAGCAAAAATGCTAGGAAGGCATTTTTGAAGAGCAAATGGTATGTGATATTAATCTCTTATATTTGAATATCTCGAAAATTTTTCATAATGTTTTCATACTCTTAATACTTAATTCTCACAGAATAGTTATAGGCATTGATTATTGATCTTACAGGTGAGGATCCTAAGAGAGTATGCCACATGGAAGGCTGTGCCAGGTATTACTGGCCATTTCTGTTGCCCTTATGGATCATTATCTTCTAATAATAAAATATATAATTACCATTTTAGAGGTCATACTGTCAGCCAGGAAATTTATATATACATATCTTTATTTAATCATCCTAAGACATAGTATTCCTGGCTGCCACTTACTGTGCTAGTTCTAAACTTAAATTTTTTCATCTGTAAAATATATTGTGGGGATTAAATGAGGTCATATCTAAAGCATTTAGGATGATGTTCCATAATGTGTTCACTAATGTTATTGTTATTTTGTGTTTCCCCTATTAAATGAGGCTCATAGAGATTAAATAACTTGGGTCAGATGGAGCAGGTGTGAGAGAGAGTGCTGGATATGATTGGCTACAGAGGCTTTGGACTCTCTCATTGTGTACAATGATGCCCCATTTTGAAACTTTCTTTCTTAGCACTCCATGATGTAATGGTCATCTGTTTCTATAATCTCTTGGTCCCCTTTGCTTATTTTCTTCTTAATCCCTGCAAGAATGCCATTTTGGTTTTCTGCCTTGTGTAATACTTCCTTAGTGCTCATATACTTTTAGATGGCTGTATCACTGGGCTTGGTAGCTCACACCTGTAATCCTCATACTCTGGGAGCCTGAGGCAAGAGGATCTCTTGAGGTCAGGAGTTCAAGACCCTCCGGAGCAAGAGTGAGATTCTGGCATCTCTACTAAAAAAGAAAAATTAGCTGGGTGTGTTGTCACATGCCTGTAGTTCCAGCTAGCCCAGGAATTTGGTTGCAGTGAACTATGATCACACCACTGCACTGTAACTGGAGTGATAGAGCAGGACTGTGTCTCAAAAAAAGAAAAAAAAATTATGGCCTTATCTGCATTGCTAATGTTAAGTCTAAATGACCAGGAGTTGCTGCTCAGTTGGCATTTTTTATTTTTTCATGTAGGTCTTCTCTTTCATTATCCTGTCTAGTTTGTTGCTAGATCCGATCAGATTTTCTACTGAAAAGTTTGTGGATTAATTTTCCCTCCTTTCATTTCCAAGAATTACTGCCTCATTCCAGGGTTTTATGACCCTCACACTTGACTCGCATCAGTACCATCTAAGTGGGCACTTTAGTGGTTTCCAAAAATGCTTTAATAGCAGAAACATTTTAACAGCAGAAGGAATCTGTTGGGAGAAGGAGCAGGGTACTGGGATCTAGTTCCTACTCCCTTACCCCTTTTCCTATCCTACAGAACCTCCTAATCCTTCATAGAACACAGTTGCTTTAGTTCATCCTGCACATAGCTTTTGATTTATTAAGTAAAACATCACTTAAATCATGCTGCTCTTTATTTTATTTATTTTTTTGAGACAGTGTCTCACTTTGTTTCCTTCGGTAGAGTGCAGTGGAATCATAGCTCACAGCAACCTCAAACTCCTAGGCTCAAGTGATTCTCTTGCTTCAGCCTCCCAAGTAGCTGTGACTACAGGCTCCTGCCACAACACCTGGCTATTTTCTTAGAGATGGGGGTCTTGCTCTTGCTCAGGCTGGTCCATGGTACTCTTTAGAAAAAAAATTTTTTTTAATTAGGGGCACACTTGTTTATGTAATATGCAAATCCCCTTTGTCTCAACCTCTACCTTTCAGTAAAAAATTTTGAGATATTCAAATATAAGGGATTAGTATAATATGAATGTCTCCTTATGAAGTTTCCCTGTTGTTCTTTATTTAGATTGTAGGCCTTGGGTACTCCTAGCTTTGCCTTTGTTCATGCTTTTCCTTTAGAAAAGTTTGTGTTATTTTTTTTTTTTGCCTGAAGAATAATTTGCTTTATTCTTCCTTTAAGGCCTAGTTCAAAGTATCTTCTCTAAAGTACTTTAACATCTGAGATATTTCTCTGTATTCCTAATATGATATGCATTTGCTTATATGACATCTTCCTATTCTTCCTTTTTGTTACAAAATTTTAGAGATCCAAAGGATATTGGGGGCTGGTACAGTGTCTTATGTCTGTAATCTCAGCACTTTGGGAGGCTGAGGTAAGGATTACTTGAGGCTAGGAGTCCTAGACCACCCTGGGCAACATAGTGGGACCCTATCTCTATAAAAAATGGTAAAATATCAACTTTTTTCATTTGTGTGGTGGTACATGCCTATAGTCCTGGGTACTTGGAGGTGGAGGTAGGAAGATCATGTGAGCCTACTGGTTGGAGGTTATAGTGACTGTGTCTCCAAAAACAATAAAAAAGATAATGGGAACTAATTTCATAAATACTTATGTATCACCACCCAGCTGAAGTAGTTAAATATTACCAATGCATTTGAATTCCTGGGTGTTTATCGCCTCAATTGCATTCCTTTCCCATCTTCCAAAGGGTTAATCACTGTCCAGAATTGAACATTTGTCCTCAAATGTCTTTATATTTTTAGTATGTTGTTTATATTCATATATACACATATGCCATACATGTATATGACACACACACTAATGTACTGTTTGGCCTGGGTGTTAGGCCCAGCCTTGTCACTATTGTTGAAATTTGCTTCTTTGGGTATTGTTCTTTTCTTTTGGGAGTTGGAGATTCCAGTGTGTAGCCAGGTTAAAGAATGATGATGGCTCAGAGTCCTAGATGAAATAGAAGGCACCTCTTATCTGCATGTTCATTAATTTGGTTCATAATACTGTCCCCTAAAAGGCTTGTGTTAAACATAGGCAATAGTTGTGGTCACCCAGGTTACTGACCTGAGGTACCAGAATGGCTTTTAGATTCCCCAGATTTCCCTAATAGACCTGATCATAGAGGTTTTCAGAAGGTCTTATTAAAAATATTTCTCTCTGAAAGGAAATCCACTAAATAAATGGTTATTAATTATTAGCATTTCAGTAGGTTGAATTTATCAAATTTCATTATAGGGGAACTGCTAGCTGAGAGAAAAATGACTGCAGAATAGGTAAGCTTTGATAGGTGGATAGGGAAATGATCAGGTTCTTCACCAAGTAGAACATTCATAGAAGGGAGGTGGGGCTCAGTGATGACAGGGGACAGCCTGAGAACTCTGTTGGAGGGTAGGTTGTTATATTCAGTGCTTATCAGAGAGAGGATGGACTGTCATTGCTAGAAAGTGATACTTTACCAGATAGGTCCTGTTCCTCAATAAATTATAGGATTAATATTTACTTAAAATTTAAAATTCATTGATTAAGGTATAATTGGCAGAAAAGTTAGTGTTGAACAATGAAAACACTGGAAGTATAATAAGAAAGTAAGCTACCAAAGCATACTTTTTCTCAAGACAGGTTGAGGAGAGTTCTTTGATTTAAGCTGTTGTGGGATTCTGTGGCAAAAACATTTTTTAAAATAGTATGAAAGGTTAGTTTAATAGAGCGCAGTATAGTTGAAGATTGAAATAAAAAAATTACTATTACAAAGTACATTTACACAAATGAAAAATGAAGGTAAAGAAATACTTCATTTGAGGGCAGACATTGCTATGAGTGGGTGAATTATCAGAAGACAGATTATTAAGGAATGAAAAAGCAGAGGTAAAGTGATAAAGGTCTAGGAGGGTAAAGTAAAAAGTATTCATATATTCAGCTTGAAGAGCCACCCCCCCCCCACCAGACTGAAGCATCTATTGCCCTGACCTCAGTCCAGCAATTAGAAATGGAGATTTTATGCGAGAGAACCGTTAGCTCTCAAGAATTGGATTGGGTGGAGCTTAACAATGCCCAGTTAAGTAAGTAGTAGGACATCAAGAATATCATGAAGGCATTGCACTGAGAAGAGGGTGTAGTTCATTTTATATCTCTATTCCTAATTTATATGTCCTCAGACTATTGGAAGATAACATTTTTGTATACATTATTATCAGATTCAGTAAGTGGAAAGCTGGAGTTGTCTTTGAGAAGATGAACTCTAAGAACTCTTTAAAACAAAAACAAAACAAAAATAAAACAAAGACAACAGCCTTAGGGTAGAGACCCTAAGGGAAGTTTCCAATTTTAGAGACAGGCAAGTAGACAAAATGTTCAAAGTCTTTAGTGGAAGGAGAAAAAACATGAGCAAACAGGAGCATCTCTTTAAATAACAGGTTGGTCCCTAAAGCTTATACTGTCTTCCCTTTGGCCTTTCTTGGTTAATTTAGGATGGCATCAGCTTTGTTAGCATTGGTTTAGGCCCTGTAATGGGAACAGTTACTTGGCTATTCCTTATTGGTGAGAGGGAATATGACAGTAAAATTTGGTAAGCAGACTTTGGTTGCATTTTAATACAGTTGAAAAACTAGCTGGGTGTAGTGACATGCACCTATAGTCCCAACTGCTGGTTGAGGCTGAGGCAGGAGGATCACTTCATCTCAGGAGTGCAAGGCTGGCATGGCTGGAGTAAATTATGATTGTGCCACTGCCTTCTAGCCTAGGTGATGGAGGGAGGCTCTCTCTCAAAAACAAAACAAAAAGACAGTAGAGTAACTGAATCTTTAGTTGATTTTAGGCAATGATAAAAATAACTTACTGTTTTTAAGGGGCTGATTTATAAAATATTCTGGTGTTAAGGTTAGAAATATTTTAAAAAGTTACATATACATGAAACACAAACTGGGTTGAAATTTGCTTTTCTAAAGTAATCTAAGTGCTTATTCCAGAAGTGTGGTCAGTAAATCTTCAATAATAAAAGGTTTAAATTGAACACTTCTTTTTGGATTATGAGGGAGAAAAAATAAACGCTTAGAACTTGTGAAGAATTTGAATTTTGGTTTCAAACACTTATATATGTTGAACTAGAAGTACTACTGCTTCAGTCCACCATATGTGCCAGTAGTATTTTATTTGCTTTCAAAAAAATTCTTCTTTATCTTTGGTATTGAGACTCAGTACAGACTCATATATATAAAACTGAAGCAAGTTTCAGAAAATATGCTATGCGTTAACATTTTCTGATATTTTAACATTTTCTGTTATGTTTTTATGTCATTAAAACATGCTGCTCATGATTTACCAAATTATTTTCATGATCTACTAATCGGTTGTGTTTTGTAGTTTGAAAAAACATTGTTGGTGTTTAATATTGCCAAGAAACTGATGTCATTTCTATCTCTGTACTAATAACTTAAAAGAGATCATTAATCCAGAGTGATGTTACTGTGGCAACCAATATACATCTTTAAGATTCTAGAAGAGAATCTTTTTTTGAGACGAGAGTCTCACTATGTTATCTTTGGTGGAGTGCTGTGGCATCATAGCTCATAGCAACCTCAAACTCCTGGGCTTAAGTGATTCTCTTGCGTCAGTCTCCCAAGTAGCTGGACTATAGGCACCCTCCACAATGCCTGGCTTTTTTTTGTTGTTGTTATGTTCTATACTAGCCCTGGTGCATGCATACTAGCCCTAAACCGCCAAGCACTGAGCCTCTAGAAGAGAATCTTTTTTTTTTTTTTTTTTTGTAGAGACAGAATCTCACTTTATCACCTTTGGTAGAGTGCTGTGGCATCATACAGCTCACAGCAACCTCCAACTCCTGGGCTTAGACGGTTCTCTTGCCTCAGCCTCCCGAGTAGCTGGGACCACAGGTGCCTATCACAACGCCTGGTTACCTTTTGTTGCAGTTTGGCCAGGGCTGGGCTTGAGCCCACCACCCTTGGTATATGGGGCCAGCGCTCTGCCCACTGAGCCACAGGTGCTGCCCTAGAAGAGAACCTTAAGAGATGAGGAGGAGAAAGGAAACTAATACTTAAGAATAACTATATTTTAAACTTTATATATATCCCAATTAAAGTGTGGGAAAATCCAAAATGATTTTCTGTAATGTTTGACAGTTTACAAAGGAAGTGTAATACTATGTATGAAGGGTACTATGAGTCAGTCTCACTTCCCTTCTGGTAGAGACTGACCCTGTGCATTGGGAACATTCAACTATAATTATGACCTCAATTTCTGACTCCCTAACAGCTCTACCCTCTGTAACTATCAAAAGTCTTTACATTCTTCTAGAAAGGAAAATTCATGCTAATCTAACAGAAACCTTTCTTTTAAAGTTTTGCTTCAAGCTTTTTTTTTTTTTTAATCGTTTCATGTGTGTTTGGATTGTTGTAATTTCAGGAAGCTTTTAGCTTTTAGCTCTAAGAACAAAAATTCTGTATTTGAAATGTCTTATGACAACCTTTTTTTTTTTAATAGGGTCTCAAGTTGAATAAATTAAAGTAGTAAATATGTAAACAGACATATATTAAGAATATTAAAAATATTTTTGGGCAGATTATAGTGGTTTAGGCATTTAATCTTAGCACTTTAGGAGACTGAGGCAGGACAATCACTTCAAGTCAGACCAGCCTGAGCAACATACTGAGATCCTCATCTTTGCAAAAAATAAAAAAAAATAAGCCAAGTGTGATGGCATACACACATAGTCCCAGCTACTCAGGAGGCGAAAGCAGGAGGATCACTCGAACTAGGAGTTTGAGGTTGCAGTGAGTAATGATGGCACCATGGTTACACATACGCTAGTCCAGGCAACAGAGTGAGATCCTGTCTCAAAAAAAAGTTTATTGTTTGTATACCGTGACTATTAATGTGAAAATTACCTTGAATTTCTGAATGTACATCAAAGAATATATCTTGAGAAATGACTTCATAACAAAATGAGAATTACAGAGAGTTGTTAACAATTATAATTAGTGTAAGTAGTATTGTATTTGGTTCTGAATTAGTCTATAGATTTATATAATATTTATATGAGACATCTTAGTAAGGAGGTGATTAAGTAATTTTCAGATATTTCAGCTATCTTGATCTATCATATCTCAGAATCTTGATACACATATAATTTGAGAAATTGTTGAACATTTAGAATATTATTCTTTTTCCAGATCATCTTTTCATTTTTAGGTTTTCTGAAATCATGAGAATTAGAGTGCTATAATTGGAAAGGAATGCCAGTTAAACTTTTTTTTGTCATTTAGGTCAACTTTTTATATGTTTCAGGAAAGTATAAACTGAAGATAATAGGTAGCTAATTTCCTTGACCTCTCTTGAGTCACACAGTCTTATGTCTCTGTTAATGTTGTACTGCTCTCCTGTTTTTTTCTGAAAATTGGCTTTCTTTATTTACTGATGGTTACTCTTGGCAGAAATTGGCTGTCAGCCTTGAGTTCATTCATTTTGCTCATTTAGTCATACATTCAGTAATTATTAATTGTCTGCCTTCCAAATTCCAGGTGCTGAGTGCATTGGTGAATGAAACAGATGGGCTCTTTGCCTTAGGTTGGAGCTGGAGCTGTGAAAAGTAGAAGTAGCGTGTATTGATAGAAAAAATGGTGGAACCTGCTTACTAGGGCAGTTGGAGAGAGTCTTCTCTGAGGAGGTAATATTTAAGCTATAGCCTGACCTTGAGAAATTATCCATGTGAATAGCAGGGGAAAAGGATTCCTGGCAGAGGGAAAAGCTATGAGAAGGCCTGGAGGTGGAAAGAACTTAGTGTATGTGAGGAATTGAAATGAGGCCATTGTGGCTGGCTTGTAGAATTAGGAGAAAGTGGCTAGAGATGAGGTCAGTGATGCCTTGAGGCCATGGAAAGGAATTTGGATTTAAGTCATAATGCCGTAGACTGTCATTAAAAGAGTTTGAGCAAGATTTTAAGCAATTTATGTTTTTTTTTTTATATATAATTTTTTTTTTTTTTTTTTTTTTTAGACAGATCCACAAGCTGTCCCCCTGGGCAGAGTGCTATGGCATTACAGCTCACAGCAACCTCCAACTCCTGGGCTCAAGCGAGTCTCTTGCCTCCACCTCCCAAGTAGCTGGGACCACAGGCGCCCGCCACAACGCCCGGCTATATTTTGGTTGCAGCCATTATTGTTGTTTGGCGGGTCCGGGCTGGGGATTCGAACCTGCCACCTGATGTGTACGTGGCTGGCGCCTTAGCCGGTTGAGCTATAGGCGCCGAGCCTTTCTTCTCTATCTTGAGAAGCTGTAGCACCAATTGATAAGTCATTGAGAGGTGGAAAAGTTGTTTCTAGAAGGCATTGCAGACTTGTACTGTCAAATCCTATAAGTGAGAAATGATGGTCAAATATTCATCAGCACCTCAGAAAGTACATAGCTATGCTGGAGGAAAAAAAAAGTGTCAGATTCTTTAGAAGACTAAGAATCATGACTGGAAACAGTGACAGTCCTGGTGGGCAACAGCTGTTGTCATTAGAGACCAACTATATGCACAAGAGGCACAGAAGGGCTTGTCATGCCTCACCCCTTCCAGTCTTTTCCAAATTGCTGCAAACTTTCAGTGTCAGCAGTATTGCCTGTACATCCCCAGACAATGACAAAATGTATAATGATTATTAAGACTTGGCCTTACTCTAGTGAATAGTGTCAATGTAGATAGAATCCCTACAAAATATTTCCTTATAATCATGTAAATGAAGGATCTAAAACATGGCGTGTAGTATATTATTTTCTCATCCTCTGGGGACTTTTATTTGAAGCTTCTGTGTTGAAGTGATAAGCAAATGGCTTGTTTCCTTCAGTTTTGCTATTTCAGCACTTTCTTGCCTATTTTTTATGCCTCCTCTTCCATTGTCTCTCTGTCCAGTCCTTCATAGCTTCTGCCTGTGTAAATGTCATGGTTTTAATTCTTTGTTCCTTTCTTGTTTTTTAAAAAAAGAAAAGGTACCCCCTTTATCCAAATAGTCAGAATCCAGTTTGAAATGTGTGCTTTTATTGTGTTTTATGGCATTTGTCTATCTGTGCTAATCGTCTCTACCGGTAGATGGAGCACTTTTCCTATGTTAAACACCACTGTAGGTCATAGGGTGGGGTGTTTTCCCCTCATCTGTCATTTTTGCTGCAGTGAAATAGTAGTTGGAAGCTGGTATAATACAAAGCAAAACCCCCTAATCTTGGCTAGACTAGAGCATATACTTTTCTGACTCATGTCAGCAATACAGGGCTTAACAGCAGCAGATCTAGATAGGTGGTAGCTGAAAAATAATGAGGGTTTTGTGCATGTGTACAGGCTTGTGTGGTCTGCATTCTTTTTTCAAAGAGTTATTGGCAGCTTTGTGTCAAAGGTACTCTTTCTTCTCTCTCCTTTCCTCTCCTCCTCATTCTTTTTTTTGTTGTTGTTGTTATCCAGGCTTCACCTCTCTGCTTGTTCTCCTTAGTGTCCAGGTTCCCAGTACACAGTGCCATGCACTTATAGACCTCAAAGTAAAATTACAGCTTCCTAGAGATGGAAGGAAACGTAAACATCATCTAGTACTGACAGCAATAGAGCCCAAGTTAATAAAAAATTCATGTTAAGATTTGGGGCAGCCTTGTCATTTGATCAGACTGTTGCTATTGTTGTCATCACTGTTATTGAGCTGTCATTCCTTAATGGTGGATTCATGGCATAGATAATTTTTTGACTTGCCTGTTTTAATTGAAGTTACTAATCTCATGAAACAGCTGATCAGATCTTTTCCATTAAATCAACCAGCTATTTTAACTTTGGTGTATATTGGGGAAGATGTAAGCCTCAGGTTTTGAATGAATTTGTCCTGTACCTTGCCTACTGCAGCATCATGTGTATTTGGATATTTTGCAGATACTTAAAGTTTCTTTTCTTTTCTTTTTTCTTTTTTTTTTTGCAGTTTTTGGCCAGGGCCAGGTTTGAACCCGCCACCTCTGGTACTTGGGGCCAGGGCCCTACTCCTTGAGCCACAGGCACCACCCGGGATACTTAAAGTTTCTAAAGGTACGTCAGATTTAATTGGGATCCTAAAAATCCCCATAAATGCCTGAGCTCTATTCCTGTTCTGTACTACTTTTAGTTTGGGTCTTGGGAATTTGCATTTTTAACCATTCTTTCAAGTGAGTTTCACACACCTGAAGTTTAACAACCTAAGACAAGGTGTGATGATCACTGATTCCTTGCTGCATCTCAGCCATTTTGACTGGACCTCCTTCACTCTCACTTCCATCCTGGGGAAAGTAAAGGTCATGTTTCTTGCAGAAATTGGGGCTGGGAATCTTTTTTTCCTAATTCTATTTTATAGTGTACTTTGGAGTTTAGATGT
This sequence comes from Galago senegalensis, assembly GCA_963575145.1. Lineage (NCBI taxonomy): Eukaryota > Metazoa > Chordata > Mammalia > Primates > Galagidae > Galago > Galago senegalensis. The sequence continues at coordinate 25,717 of CAUYTI010008282.1, forward strand.
ACCTGAATTTGAAACCAGGCTTGACTAAGTACTTGCTATGTGAGCTTTAGCAAGTGACTGACAGGGCTGAATTTCAACAACTCCGTTTGTAAAAAATACAGCTGATCATGTGGACCTCACAGGCCTCATTGGGTGATGCCTCTGAAGAGCTTAGCACAGTTCCCAGACTCTGAGAAGTGCATAATACATGGTGTCTATTTTTTTATTATTTTTTTGAGATAGAGTCTCACTATGTGGCCCTCAGTAGAGTGCTGTGCTGTCACAGCTCACAGAAACCTCAAACCCTTGGGCTTAAGCCATTCTCTTGCCTCAGCCTCCTGAGTAGCTGAGATTAAGGGTGCCTGCCACAACACCAGGCTATTTTTTGGTTGCAGTTGTCATTGTTGTTTAGCAGGTCTGGGCCGGGCTTGAACCTGCCAGCCTCAGTGCATGTCATTGGTGCCCTACTCACTGAGCTGTGGGTGCCAAGCTAGGAATCTATTATTTTTAATGGTAGCATTTTGATCTACTGAAGAAAAATTCAGCCCCATATGACATCAAAAACATGATTCACAAAGGAAAAAAAATGGACATATTGGACCTCATCAAATTAAAACTTTTTCTTTGCAAAAGACCCTCTTAAGAGGATAAAAAGACAAGTTACAAACTGGGAGAAGATATTTGCAAATTTCAAAACCCAAAAAAAAGTTGTATCCAGAATATACAAAGAACTGTCTAAATTCAACATTGTGAGAAAACAAAACACTGCAATTAGAAAATGAACAAAACCAGGCTGGGCATGGTGGCTAGCACCTGTAATCCTAGCACTCTGGGAGGCCAAGGCAAGTGGATTGCTTGAGCTCATGAGTTCAAGACCAGCCTGAGCAAGAGCAAGACTCTGTCTCTAAAAATAGCTGGGCATTGTGTTGGATTCCTATAGCTACTCAGAGACTGAGGTAAGAGAATTGCTTGGGCCCAAAAGTTTGAGGTTGCTGTGAGCTATGACACCACGGTATTCTACTGAAGGCAATAAACTGAGACTCTGTCTCAAAAAAAAAAAAAAAAAAGAAAATGAACAAAATGATCAGGCATGGTGGCTCATGCCAGTAGTCCTAGCTGTCTGGGGAGCCTAGCCAGGAGGATCACTTGACCTCAGAAGAGCAAGAACGAGACCCTGTCACTAATAAGAAAGTAGAAAAATCAGCTGGGTATTGTAGTGGGTTCCTGTAGTCGCAGCTACTCAGGAAGCTGAGGCATGAGGATCTCTTAAACCCAGGAATTTGAGGTTGCTGTGAGCTAGGTTGATGCCATGCATGGTGCTCTAGCCCAGGCAATAGAGGGAGACCCTGTCTCAAAAAAAAAGGACAAAAGACTTGAACAGGAATTTCATCAAAGAAATTTGACATCCAAAGATAGATGGATGGGCGGCCCTCTGCCTACCGGGGGCTGCGCCACCATGGTCTTGTGAGGGGTCATGGGCATTTTCTTCCTCTCTGCTCTCCCCGTCTTGTGTCTGGAGCTCCGGCGTGGGATCCCAGAGATAGGAATTAAAGATTTCATTTTGCTGTGTGGCTGAATTTTCTTACTACTTGCTCTTCTTTCTTTAATTATTTCTGTGATGACTTCATGGCTTAACTCATTTAAACCTTCCGAAGTTTATCTGAAAGAGTAAAACACATTTGACCTGTTGATAGCTGGGATTAAAAAGCACTTTTATGTTTTGATGTCTTAGAAGAAGAAGGGAAGAATGAGAAAAGGCAAAAACTGGTGAGAAAAAAACAACAAGAGATAACAAGGTGAAAAGGCCCACAAATACATAGAGAATGTTTTAAAACCTCACCAGGAAATGAAACTAAAAAAACTGGAGGAGCGTTTTTAATCAAATGACGGGTAAAACCTGGAAGTTAAGCAATGGTTACAAACTTGGGGTTAGAAAATATTCTTATTTTGATTTTTTTTTTACAGTTGAAAATGATGCTAAGCTATTAATAGTCTGTTTTTAGGAGCCTTTACTTATAATAATTATATTAATATATCTTTTATTCAGTATATTTGTATGGCATATGGTTAAGTGGTTTTTGGTGCCTAAAAAGCTCTAATGGAATATAGTTTTTGAGAAAATGGTTGAATAAATCACTATTTTCCTATTAAAAAAAAAAAAGATAGATGGACGGACAGCACCTGTAGCTAAAAGGAGTAGGGCGCCGGCCCCATATGCCAGAGGTGGTGGGTTCAAACCCAGCCCTGGCCAAAAAACAAACAAACAAACAAAAAACCCCAAAGATATATGGATGGCAAATAAACACAGAAAAGTGTTTTCAACATTGCTAGCCATTTGGGAAAAGCAAATTAAAACCATGATGAGGGGTGGCACCAATATCTCAGTGGTTAGGGTGCTGGCCACATGCTCCAGGGCTGGTGAGTTTGAACCTGGCCCAGGCCTGCCAAACAACAACTACAAAGAAAGATAGCCGGGCATTTGTGGCAGGTGCCTGTAGTCCCAGCTACTTGGGAGGCTGAGGCAAGAGAATTGCTTAAGCCCAAGAATTTGAGATTGCTGTGAGCTGTGACACCATTGTACTCTACCCAGGGTGACATAGTGAGACTTTAAACAAACAAACAAAAAAAAGACCATGATGAGATAACACTACATTAAAATGGTGAAAATAACAGTTACTGACATACTAATACCTGATGTTAAGAATACAGAATCACTGAATCTTTCACACATTTTATTTTATTTTATTATTATTTTTTTTTATGAGACAGAGCCTCAAGCTGTTCCCCTGGGTAGAGTGCTGTGACATCACAGCTCACAGCAACCTCCAATTCCTGGGCTCAAACGAGACTCCTGCCTCCACCTCCCAAGTAGCTGGGACTACAGGTGCCTGCCACAACGCCCAGCTATTTTTTGGTTGTAGTCATCATTGTTGTTTGGCAGGCCCGGGCTGGATTTGAACCTGCCAGCTCAGGTGCATGTGGCTGGTGCCTTAGCTGTTTGATTCACAGGCGCCGAGCCTCTTTCACACATTTTTGGTGGAAGCATGGAGTCTTTCACACATTTAAAAAAAAATAAGCACACACTTAACCATATAGCTCAGGAATCATTGCATAGCTCAGCATTTATCTTAGAGAAATGAAAACTTACGTTCACACAAGTTGTCCAAAACTGGAAATAATGCAGATGTCTCAAGTGAATGGTTGAACAAATTGTGTTGCATCCATATCATGGAATACTACTCAGTGATGAAAAGGAATGGATTTTAATGTCACTGTATTGGTGAAAAAAGCCAATCTCAAAATTTTATAAGCTATATGATTCCATTTATGTAACAACCTCAAACTCTTGGGCATAAGCGATTCTCTTGCCTCTGCCTCCTGAGTAGCTGGGACTACAGGCGCCTACCACAATGCCCGGCTATTTTTTTTGTTGTAGTTGTCATTGTTGTTTGGCAGGCCCAGGCTGGGTTTGAACCCACCAGCTGCAGTGTACGTGGCTGGCGCCCTAGCTACTGAACTACAGGCATGAAGCCTTATGTAAAATTCTTTTAAAAATATGTTTTTAGGGCTTGGCACCTGTAGCTCAGCAGATTCTACCCAGGGCAGCAGCTTAAGACTCTGTCTCAAAAAAAAAAAAATCTATCTATCAATCAATATGTTTTTAGGCTCGGCGCCCATAGCACAGTGATTATGGCACTTGCCACATACTCCAAGGGTGACAGGTTTGAACCCGGTCCATGCCAGCTAAAACAATGAGAACTGCAACAAAAAAAGTAGCCGGGTGTTATAGCAGGCACCTGTATTCCTGGCTACTTGGGTGGCTGAGACAAGAGAATTACTTACACCCAAGAGTTTGAGGTTGCTGTGATCCTTGACACCATGGCACTCTACCCAGAGCAACAGCTTGAGACTCTTTCTCAAAAAAAAAAAAAAAAAAAAAAATTTTTTTTTTTTTTGCAATTTTTGGCCAGGGCCGAGTTTGAACCTGCCACCTCTGGTATACGGGGCTGGCACCCTACCCCTTTGAGCCACAGGCACCACCCCACAAAAATAATTTTTTTTAAATTTCAGAATATTAGGAGGTACACATACTTTGTTTGCATCTTTTGCTTTTGTACAGATTGAGTCAAAGTTATAAGTGCATCCGTCCCCCAGATAGGGTGCACTATACCCAATTGGTATGAATTTACCCATCCCTTTCTCCCTGCTCCCCCTAGCATGAATTTCATTGAGATTTACTGCCATATGTGCACTTAAATGTTGATTATTTCCAATTTGGTATAGAGTACATGTGTTTGTTTCTCCATTTTTGTAACTTCTCACTTAGGACAATGGTTTCTAGTTCTATCCGGGCTGGCACAAAAAATACTAGATCTTCATGAATTTATTTTTTTTTTTTGAGACAGAGTCTCACTATGCCACCCTCGGTAGAATGCCATGGCATCACAGCTCACAGCAACCTCAAACTCTTGGACTTAAGTTCTCTTGCCTCAGCCTCCCAAGTAGCTGGGACTATAGGCACCTGCCACAACGCCTGGCTATTTTTTTGTTGCAGTTGTTTAGCTGTTGTCTAGCAGGCCCAGTCTGGGTTCAAACCCACCAGCCTCAGTGTGTGTGGCTGGTGCTGTAACCACTGTGCTATGGGTGCTGAGCCCATCATGATTTTTAATGGCTAAGTAGTACTCCATGGTATGCATCTATCACAATTTATTAATCCATTAGTGTACTGATGGATTGTAATGTATTGGTACCCATAAACATATTGTTTATGTGACAAAAATTAGAGAGATGGAGAACAGATAGGGGTTAGCAGGAGTTAGGGAAAAGGAGAGAGTGAAGGAGGTGTGAATCTAAGGTTCCTTTGTGGTGATGAAATGGTTCTATATGTTGATTGTGGTGGTGGTTTCACAAATTTATACATGTGATGAAATGCCATAGAATTATAAACAGATGTACAAAAATAAGTGCATATAAAAGTTGGCGCAATTAGGCTGGGCACAGTAGTTCACGCCTGTAATCCTAGCAGTCTGGAAGACCAAGGTGGGTGGATTGCCTGAGCTCAGAAGTTCAAGATCAGCCGGAGCCAGAGTGAAACCTCATCTCTAAAAATAGCCAGATGTTGTGGTGGGCGCCTATAGTCCCAGCTACTTGAGAGGCCGAGACAAGAGAATCACTTAAGCCCAAGAGTTTGAGGTTGCTGTGAGCTATGACGCCATGGCACTCTACCTAGGGCAACAGCTTGAGACTCTGTCTCAAAAAAAAAAAAAAAGTTGGTGTAATCAGTAAGTTCCTTAGCTCATTACAGAATTGTGCCAATGAATTCCTTAGTTTTGATGCTGCATACTGGTCATTTAAGATGTCATGACTGAGTGGAGCTGGCTGATGGATACCTTGGCTTATAGTATTTTTGCAGTTTCTTGTGAGTCTATAATTATTTTTCAAATTAAAAGTAAAAAAAAAACCCAAAACAAAATTGTAGCCCCAGTCTCAGTATTAACAGCCAGTGGGATCAGTAAAACGAGTGGGAAAAAAAAAATCCTTGGTAATATTGTCCTATTGAATTCATTGGATAAAAACTACATTTTTTATTTATTTTTTTATTAAATCATAGCTGTGTACATTAATGCAATCGTGGGGTCCAATGTGCTGGTTTTATATACAATTTGAGATATTTTCGTCAAACTGGTTAACATAGCCTTTACAGCATTTTCTTAGTTACTGTGTTAAGACATTTATATTCTACATTTAGTAAGTTTCACATGTACCCTTGTAAGATGCACCGTGGTCCCACTAATTACCCTCAAAAACTAGATTTTGAAGATACATATGACTGATAGTGAAATTTTCTTAAGACAATTACTAGGAGGTATTTTTTTTGGGGGGGGGAGGCTGTGTATATGCCATACTATTTCCAGAACTTTTCGCATCCTACAGAATATAAAATATGAAAAAATAACAAATTTTTTTTTTTTTTTTGAGACAGAGTCTCAAGCTGTTGCCTTGTCGCCCTGGGTAGAGTGCCATGGCATCATAGCTAATAGCAACCTTCAACTCTTGGGCTCAAGCAATCCTCTTGCCTCAGTTTTTCTATTTTTAGTAGAGACAGGGTCTCAATTTTTGCTCAGGCTGGTCTCAAACTCCTGAGCTCAAGCTATCCACCAGCCTTGGCGTACCAGAGTGCTAGGATTACAGGCATGAGCCACTGTGCCCAGCCTGAAAAAAAAATTTTAAAGAAATTTAGTGTTGAAATTCTCTGATTACAGTTTGCTCTTCTCTCTATTTCACAAATGTCTAATTTTACGGCCACTTTTAAGTTTTAGGTAGCAAGGACAAGGTGACTTTTGTAGCACCTTTCTTAAGCACAAAAAGTTAAAAGTGGGTGGTGGTGGCAAACCACATTAAAAAGTCACCCCAAGTTGTATTCTGAAAAAGGACAGCTTAAAAGAGCAACAGAGCAATTCAGCCCTTAAGCAGAGACCTTATTTATATGCCACATTTCAGCTGGGAAGAGATTTTATGACCAAATCTTAGAGCTTTAAAGAGTAAGTCTATAATATAAACATCCTAGCAGCATTAACTGTTAACAGCACAAGGTGAGTTTGGTGCACACCCCCACTTATTATTTTGGTTCTCTTCTGCAATGAAAGACACTTAAATTGTCAGTGTAACATTTCCATTTATTTGATTCGCATCTCTCAGCTTTTAGACATGATACAAAGCTATGTGAACCATTGAATTATGAACCTTCATGTATATTTTAACCCACAAAATGGGTTTGGAATTTCCATTCTAGATGGACTTCATCACTTCTTTCCCTCTCACAAGACAGAGCTATAGATTTAGGATGGAAAAACCAAGTTTCATTATTATTTGCTCTGGCCATTCCTCCCAGGATGGGGTAAATGATTGGGAATTACTACGTTTTTCTTTCTTGGGTTACCAGCTAGGTAAATTCGGTTAAATTCAAATAAGGCACCAGGTAGAGACATCAAAAACACTATTAATTATCTGCTTGCTATAAATTCTGCCTCCAAGCCTTCATATATACTTGTTCCTCTATTGGTCTTCCTTGCTCACTTCAAACTACCTCTGCCCTGTCCTTACTGTTCAAATTCTACTTACCTTTCAGAAGTTTGTGTAAAATTTACTTCCTAAAGGAAGTCCTGGATTGGATCAGGTTCCCCACTGTACTCTCTCCTACCATCCCGGACTTCTCTTTCATAAGCTTTATCACAGGGGCAAATAAAAAAATAATTTACTAGTTAATTGTTATATTATGTCTTTCCTACTCCATCATAGAGTCTACTGGGGCAGAGAAATATTGAAAGTGTACAGATTCATATCCCCAGTAGCCAGCACAGTGCTTGATATATAGTGGCTAGTCAGCAAACATTTGTTGAATAAGGTAAAGCATGAATGAAGGTTAAAGTGAGTGGAAGCAGAGAAATGGTAATAGTTGTCTCATCTAACATTTACTGAGCACATACTATATGGCACATGCCTCATATTCTGTTAATTGCTTTTCATATGTCATGCCATTCAATTTTTACCACGCCCTAAGAGAGAAGTACTATTCCTATCTGTGTTTAACAGATAAGAAAACTGAGGCTTCTGACAGTTTGAGGAAGCTGCTCAAGGTTCCATAACTGAGGACATTTTTTAGTCATGTATCAGTTCCTTTCCTACCCCTTTTCCCTAGCTTCTGCCTTCTCTATGTATTCTGTATGTACACTCACCTTTTCTCTGTGGATAAAATTCCGGATGTAAATGTCAGAGATAAGTAACTTTATTCTGGACATTCTTTTTTTTTTTTTTTTTTTTTTTTTTAGAGACAGTCTCACTTTGTCGCCCTCAATAGAGTGCTGTAGCATCATAGCTCACAGTAACCTTCAGCTCTTGGGCTTAGGTGGTTCTCTTGCCCCAGCCTCCTGAGCAGTTGGTACTATAGGCGCCTGCCACAATGCCCAGCTATATTTCTTTTTTTTTTTTGCAGTTTGGCCAGGGCCAGGTTCAAACCCTCCACCCTTGGTATATGGGGCCAGCGCCCTACTCACTGAGCCACAGGAGCCTCCCCTATTCTGGACATTCTTTAAGGACATTGCTCCCTAGGGAGAAGCTGCTTCTAGAGCTAGTTTTGGAGGTAGTAACCAAGGGCAGATCAAGTCACCTGATTTGGGGCTTCTGTACATCTCTGTGGCAGTCTGTATAGGTTTGGATGATATGCTGAGGCAGATTCAAAAGAACTGTTCTGATCATTCTAATATATATGAAAATATTGTGCTTTATGGGATAATTTTTTTTAATCTAAGGGTCTAAGAGTTCTTTCATATATCAATTTCTGAAATACTTATAATCTTAAAAACGCACTCATACTATTGAAAATCAAATATGTGAGCAGCAAACTGCCAGTATTTAAATTTTTTCAAATCTGACTCATGGTTCCCCCCCCCCCCAGTCAATGCCAGCTAGTGCTATTATCATGACTATCACGGTTTAGCAGTTTTAAAATATATGTTACATACCAAGTAGGCTGCAAGTAGCTCTCTCTGTGGCATTTGGAAACACATAAAAAATATGCAGCTTGACTTTTCATCCCCTTCACACCCTCTGCATTTCCCTTTTGGAGAGCTCAGAGGGAGGTAAAGTGGGAAGAAAATTCAACCCAAAGAAAGGAAAATAGAATTTTGCCTCCCCCCCCACCCCAAAAACAATGTGTAAAACCAAATCTATTGTTCTTAATTCAGGCTCTGGTTCCCAGGCCTGCCTTTTTGTGTCTATCATTTTATTTTTGTTTAATAGTGATTTTCCATTTAGAAGTGCTTTTGTATTTATCTGTCTTTATGCCTGTCTTTAGATTCCTGCTGTTCCATTTGATGCTCCAGTTTTAGCTTATTTATATTTATTTATTGAGACAGAGCCTAACTCTAGCAGCCTGACTAGAGGGCTGTGGCATCATCACAGTTCATAGCAACCTCAAGTTCTTGTGCTCAAGCCATCCCCTTGCCTCCATTTTTCTGTTTTTAGTAGAGATGGGGGGTCTCACTCATGCTCAGGCTGGTCTCAAACTCCTGAGCTCAGGTGACTCACCTGCCTAGGCCTCCCAGAGTGTTGAGATTATAGGTGTGAGCCACCGCAGCCGGCCTTTAGCTATTTTAGTTTTTTTTTTTTTTTTTTTTTGCAGTTTTTGGCCAGGGCCAGGTTTGAACCAGCCACCTCCGGTATACGGGGCTGACACTCCTTGAGCCACAGGTGCCGCCCTTTAGTCTTGTTCTTGATAGTTCTCACTTGTCCTTCACTATGGTCAGTCAGTTTATCTGCATCCTTTCCTAATCCTCCATTTTCTTTCAGTTTTCTAGATCCCGGACATCTTCTTTTCAACCATAATATATTGGCTCTTTTGGTTAACAAATTTTATTTCCCTAATTAATCCCTATGTGTTTTATTTTTAAAAAATCTCCCCACAATTTTCTCTAATTGAATTTTTAGCTCCCTAGTTCTTTTGGAAATTTACTTTTGACAGAATGTTCACTTGGTTACTTTCTTCTTTCATTACTGAGTTTAATTGGCAAGACTTAGACCCCATCTCTATTAAAAAAAAAAAAAAAGAAAAAAAAAGCCGGGCGTAGTAGTGCATGCCTGTAGTCCCAGCTACTCAGGCAAAAGGATTGCTCAAGCCCAAGAGTTTGACGTTGCTGTGAGCTATGATGCCATAGCACTCTACTGAAGGTTACAAAGTAAGACTCTGTCTCAAAAAACAAACAAAAATAATTGGACAGACTTTTCATCCTCACTTTTGGTCTTCCAGATGCACATGGACGAAACAGTTTGAAGCAGTGAATCAGGGTGTATCAGAGGAACATTGGAGTTAAAGTCAGAATGTCTGACCTTAAGTCCAAACTCTGTCATTTAATCATTAGAACATTGTCTGTAAAATGAAAATAATGCTGTTACCAGGTCTTCTAAGTGATCAAATGAAATAAAAAACATAGACAGACTACAAATGCCTCCTACTTGTGGTATTTTTAGTTTTCATGCAACTGTCATTCCATAAATTGGCACCTTTTTTCTAGTTAATACAAGGACAAAATAAAAATGATGAAAAATGTTTAATAAGCATCAGATGCTTGAAATTGTATCAAATTCTCCAGGAGGTTCTAATTAACCTCTTGATAAAGATACATTGGTAATGTTGGCACAGAGAACACAGATTATATCTACATCTCTCAGCCACAGAACATACTCCAAGAAGATAGGCCTTTGTGTCAGAGGAGGTTGTAGAGGAAGGTAGAGTGTATGGAACCTTATGTGCAATATTAAAACTAAATTAGAAGGCTGGGTGCGGTGGCTCATGCCTATAATTCTAGCACTCTGGGAGGCTGAGGCGGGTGGATTGCCTGAGCTCATGAGTTTGAAACTAGCCTTAGCCAGAGTAAGAACCTGCCTGCCTCTGAAAAAAAAAAAAAAAAAAAAAGCTGGGTGTTGTGGCAGGTGCCTATAGTCCCAAGTACTGAGGAAGATGAGGCACGGGGATTGCTTGAGCCCAAGAGTTTGAGGTTGCTGTGAGCTGTGATGCTTCACTACTGAGGGCAGCTAGCTCAGGGTAATCTTGAGGAAAAAAAAAAGAATATTGAGGGTTTTGAGTTAAACTATTAATAATTTCTTTCTTTTTTTTTTTTTTTAAGGACAGGGTCTCACATTGTCACCCTCCATAGAGTGCTTTGAAATCACAGCTTACGGCTCTGCGCCTGTGGCTCAAGCCGCTAAGGCGCCAGCCACATACACCTAAGGTGGCGGGTTTGAATCCCCAGCCCAGGCCCGCCAAACAATGATGGCTGCAACCAAAAAATGGCCAGGCGTTGTGGCGGGCGCCTGTAGTCCCAGCTACTTGGGAGGCAGAGGCAGGAGACTCGCTTGAGCCCAGGAGTTGGAGGTTGCTGTGAGGGTGATGCCATGGCACTCTACCCAGGGGGATAGCTTGAGGCTCCGTCTCAAAAAAAAAAAACAAAACATTATGTCCTCCAGATTTATCCATGCTGACCGAAACGACAAGGTTTCCTTACTTTGAAAGCTGCATTGTGGCTCGGCACCTGTGGCTCAAGCGACTAAGGCGCCAGCCACATACACCTGAGCTGGCCAGTTCAAATCCAGCCCCAGCCTGCCAAACAACAATGATGGCTGTAACCAAAAAATAGCTGGGCATTGTGGCAGGTGCCTGTGGTCCCAGCTACTTGGGAGGAGGAGGAAGGAGAATCACTTGAGCCCAGGAGTTGGAGCTTGCTGTGAGCTGTGATGCCACAGCACTCTACCCACAGCAACAGCTTGAGGATCTGTCTCAAAAAAAAAAAGAAAAAAATGAAAGCTGCATTGTGTATATACACCACATTTTCTCTATCCACTCATTCACTGATGGATACTCACATTGATTCATTATCTTACCTATTGTGAATAATACAGGCATGAACATGGGATAGCAGATACTCTTCCAGATACAGATTTCATATAATTTGTGTATATACCCAGTAGTAGGATTCCTAGACCATACAGTAGTTCTATTTATTTTTTTCTTAGAGACAAAGTCTCATTTTGTCACCCTTGGTAGAGTGCTATGGCATCACAGCTCACAGCAACCTCCAGCTCTTGGGCTTAAGGGCGATTCTCTTGCCTCACCCTCCTGAGTAGCTGGGACTACAGGTGCCTGCCACAACACTGGCTATTTTTTTGTTGCAGTTTGGCCAGGGCCGGGTCTGAACCCGCCACCCTTGGCATATGGGGCCGGCGCCCTCCTCACAGTAGTTCTATTTTTAATTTTTTGAGGGATATCCATACTGGAAATGATGTATATCTTGTCTAAGGTATCTATAAAGCTTGTGTGCAATTTAAAATATTAAACTATAGTAGTTTAATTATATAGTTGATTTATTATACTATAGTTTAATATTTTAAATCATACACAAACTTTATGGACACTCTGTTTATTACAAGTATACATTTGTTAAAACTCATTGAACTGCAACAGTAAGATCTGTGCATTTTACTGTATAATTATCTCTCTCTCTCTTTTTTTTTTTTTTTTGAGACAGAGCCTCAAGCTGTCGCCCTGGGTAGATGCTATGGCATCACAGCTCACAGCAACCTCCAACACCTGGGCTCAAGAGATTCTCCTGCCTCCACCTCCCAAGTAGCTGGGACTACGGTTGCCCACCACAACACCTGGCTATTGTTTGGCAGGCCAGCCATAGGCGCTGAGCCTATATCTCAAGTTTTGAAGAACGATTTGTAATACGAAACTTTGGAGAGAATGTAGAGCAAATTAGAACTCTCATACATGGCTGGGGGGAGTATAAATGTTACAAGCATATTGGAAAACTGTTTAGAATTATCTGCCAAAGCTGAACACATGCAATGACTTTGCAATTCCATTCCTAGATATAAACCCAGAAGAAGTATTTTCCTTTTACAAGGCACCAAAAACTTGTTAAAAAAAAAAAAAAAGGAGTTCAGAATAGCAAAAACCTATCTTAATCTAATAAAGGGTATCTTTAAAAAAACCTACATGCTCAGTGCCCATAGCTTAGTGGTTAGGGCGCCAGCCACATATACAGGCAGGTGGGTTCAAGCCCAGCCTGGACCTGCTAAACAACAATGACAACTGCAACAACAACAAAAAAAATAGCTGGGTCTTGTGATGGGCACCTCTAGTCCCAGCTACTTGGGAGGCTGAGGCAAGATAATCACTTAAACCCAAGAGTTTAAGGTTGCTGTGAGCTGACACCATAGCACTCTACCAAGGGCAACAAAGTGGGACTCTGTCTAAAAAAAAAAAAAAAAAAAAGGAAGTAAATTTAGTAAGGTCTCTGGATACAAGATCAATATTTTAAAAAGTAATTGTATTTATTAATATATTCCAGGGAAGGGAGAAGGGAGAGGTGCTGGAGATTGATTTCCAATCGTCCATGGTCAATGGTTTAATCAACTAGCTATGCCTACATAATAAAGCCTCCAAAAAACTGAATGGGACAGGATTTAGGGAGCTTCTAGATAGCTGAACACGTAGAGGTTCCTGGAGGGTGACCTTCCCCCCCACCTTGTTCTATGCATTTCTTCATCTGTATCCTTTATAATAAACCAGTCAGTATGTTTCCCTGAGTTCTGTCAATCACTGCAGCTCACAGAAACCCAAAGAGGAAGTAGTATGAACCCCAACTTGAAGCTGGTCAATCAGAAGTTTCAGAGACCCTAACTTGTAACTGGCATCTGAAGTGGAGACAGTCTTTGGGACTGAGCCTTCAACCTGTCGGATCTGATGCTATCATCAAGTAGATGGTGCTGGAATTGAATTGGAGGAGACTTGTTTGTGTCTGCTGCAGAACTGATTGCTCCCTTTGTATGTATAGAGAAACCCCCCTTGTTTGATCACAGAAGTCTTCTGTGTTGATTGTTGTGGTATGAGATAATAGAAAAGGTACTTTTGAGTTTGTTTTTCCACAGTCATATGCATCAATAAACAATTAGAAAGTGAAAAATTCAAACTATACTATTTATAGTACTATCAAAAAAGCAAAAACATAGGAAAAAATAATGAAAGATATACAAGGCTTTGACATAGAAAACTATAATACAAAATTGAGAGAAAATGACAGAAAACATGGGGAAATATACCATGTTGATGGATTGGAAAACTGCCCAGGCACAGTGGCTCACACCTGTAATCCTAGCCGAGGAGGGTGGATTGCTTGAGCTCCTGAATTTGAGACCAGCCTGAACAAAAGCAAGACCCCCATCTCTACTAAAAATAGAAAAATTGAGGCAAGAGGATCACTTGAGCCCATGAGTTAGAGGTTGCTGTGAGCTATGATGCCATGGCTCTTTTCCCAGGGTGATAGCTTGAGACCCTGTCTCAAAAATAAATAAATAAATAAATAAAATGTTAATTCTACAAAAATAGCCTACAGAGTCAATGCAATTCTCGGCCAGTCTTATTGACAAGCTGATTCTAAAATCTATATGGAAATACCAAACACCAGAAATAGACAAGACAATACTGAAGATGATCAAGCTTTATTATTATATGGCTGCAATAATTAAAAATCTGCTATTAGCTAAAGGATACAAATAGTCCAATGCAACAGAGTAGAGTATAATTGTTTTACCACAACAAATAAGTAAGCAAAGAGATGGTTATATCAATCAGTTAGATGTAATCATTCCACATTGTATATCAAATCAGCACATTGTACACCATAAATGCATTAATGTACCCAGCCCCGGCCAAAAACTCCAAAAAAAAAAAAAATCCAGGCAAACTAAAAATAGCACAGGAACTTCTTTGACCTGATAAACGATACTTACAAAAAAACTATAGCTATTCATACCTATTGGTGAAAACTGAATTTTTTCCCCTTAAAACTGGAAATAAGGGGCGGTACCTGTGGCTCAAGGAATAGGGCACTGGCCCCATATGCTGGAGGTGGTGAGTTCTAACCCAGCCCCAGCCAAGAAAAAAAAAACTGGAAATAAGACAGAGATGTCTGCTATCACCATTTCTACTCAACATTGTTTTGGAGGCAAGAAAAAAGAATAGAAGTATACAGAATGGAAAAGAAGTAAAAGATAGAAAGAAAAGCAGGAATAAAAATGGACTAGATGCATCACACCTATAATCCTAGCATCTGGGAGGGTGAGACAGGCGGATTGCCTGACCTCAGGAGTTTAAGACCAGCTTAAGCAAGAGTGAAACTCCATCTCTTTTTTTTTTTTTTTGAGACAGAGCCTCAAATTGTCACCCTGGGTAGAGTGCTGTGGCATCACAGCTCACAGCAACCTCCAACAGCTGAGCTTAAGTGATTCTCTTGCCTCAGGCTCCCAAGTAGCTGGGACTACAGGCACCTGCCACAATGCCTGGCTACTTTTTTGGTTGTAGCCATCATTGTTGTTTGGTGGCCTGGGCTAGATTCAAACCCGCCACCTTAGGTTTATGTAGCTGGTGCCTTAGCCACTTGAGCCACAGGCGCTGAGCCTGAAACTCTGTCTCTAAAAATAGCCAGGCTCTGTGGCTGGCACCTATAATCTCAGCTACCTGGGAGGCTGAGATCAAAAGATCCCTTGAGCCCAAGAGTTTGAGGTTGCTGTGAGCTATGATGCCACAGCACTCTACTAAGGGTGACCAAGTGAGACTCTGTCTCAAAAAAAAGAAAAGAAAAAAAAAAGGAATAAAAACAAAGCAAAACAATATAGTAAATGAGAAAGAACTACATTAAATGTAAATGAAATAAATGTTCCTGCTTTAAGAAAAATTACCAGAATGCCTACCTGGGAAAGAATAAGACTCCCACCTATACTAGAAATAGAAAAATTAGCTAGATGATGGAACAAGCACCTATAGTCCCAGCTACTTGGGAGACTGAGGCAACAGAATGGCTTGAGCCCAGGAGTTTGAGGTTGCTGTGAGCTATAATGCCATGGTACTCTACCCAGGGTGACAGAGTAAGACTCTGTCTCAAAAAAAAAAAAGGCTCGGCACCTGTACCACAGTGGTTACGGCACCAGCCACATACACCAAAGCTGGAAGGTTCAAACCCAGCCTGGTCAGCTAAACAATGACAACTGCAACAAAAAAATAGCCAGGGGCTCGGCACCTATAGCTTAACCGGCTAAGGCGCCAGCCACGTACACCTAAGGTGGCGGGTTCGAATCCCCAGCCCGGACCTGCCAAACAACAATGACGGCTGCAACCAAAAAATAGCCGGGCGTTGTGGCGGGCGCCTGTGGTCCCAGCTACTTGGGAGACAGAGGCAGGAGACTCGCTTGAGCCCAGGAGTTGGAGGTTGCTGTGAGCTGTAATGTCACGGCACTCTACCCAGGGGGACAGCTTGAGGCTCTGTCTCAAAAAAAAAAAAGACTGGCAAATAGATTTCACTCATCTCCTTAAGGTACATGGTAGGTACCTGGTATACAATATTTGCTGATATTTGTGGATACTTTTACTAATTAGGTTGAAGTGTTCCCTTGCAAGACAAAAAAGGCACAGAAAGTTGTAAAGGCTTTAGTACATGAGATTATTCCCAGATTTAGACTCCCTTGGAGTTTACAAAGTGATAATAGGCCTGTCTTCAAAGCACCTGTTACCCAGAGAATGTCTAAAATCCTGGGCATAAAATATCATCTACACTGTTCTTAGAGAACCCAATCCTCTGGAAAGTAAAAAAATGGACTATAAAAATCAAAGGACAGTTACAAAAACTAACTCAAGAGGCTCATCTCCCTTGGACTAAATTACTTTCCATTGTTCTCCTTGATATAAGCAATTTACCTCAGAAACTTGATTGTAGCCTATTTGAGTTATTATACATTATATGGAAGGCCCTTTTAACTAACAATTTAGTTTTCTCTCCTAGAGATCTAGTTATAATCAAAACTCTTCCCTCCAATTCACCTTCTTTGACTCCATGTTAGGAGGGTCCCTTTTCTGTTATCTTGTATTCTTCGACAACTGTTAAAGTTATAGGATAGATTCTTCAATACATCATTCATGAGTAAAATCCTAAAACATACCACCTTCTACAGAAATGGACCGTGAACAGAATCAACCACAGTCCAACTATACTTGTAAGCCTAAAAAAAACCTGAAGTTATTATTTAGAAGACAGCAAGGATGGGCAGTGCCTGTGGCTCAGTATGTAGGGTGCTGGTGCCCGAGCCAGCTCTACTTTCCCATTATTTTGGGGTGCAGTGCTGCCAGTATGAAACAGCCCTCTGGGGCATGCACACAGCTTCTGGGGCTGGGAGTGGCCCTGGTGCAGGGTTCCCCCCTCCAGGGCTCAATGGGGGGACCCCCCCCCCAATTTCCTAGACCTGGTCAATTTTAGGTAGGTTTCCTAGGCCTCTAACGCCGAGGTTTTGCCCAGAGGAAAGGACAGTATAACCATTCATTTGTCAATACATTCATTAACCTTGCTCCAAGGGAAGGGACTGTATCCATCTATGTGCCAGGATGTCTACATCTATATCTATCTCTCCCTAGACAAATAAGGAGAGGAGATTTTTTTCCAACTTAGGTTTTTCCCTCTGCTAAAAGCTCAGGTGCTTTTTCTGTATTCTTTTTTATAAAATAAATCCTGTCTTACCACTGAGCTGTGGTCCATGGATTCAGTCTTTGAATCCCTGAGACCAAGGACCTACTGAAGAAGAAATTCCAGTAACAAGGGGACAGAGGAAATGAAAGTGTCTCCAAGGGGGTGGCGCCTGTGGCTCAAGGAGTAGGGCACTGGCTCCCTATACCGGGGATGGTGGGTTTAAGCCCACCCCGGCCAAGACTTCAAAAAAAAAAAAAAAAAAAAAAAAAAGAAAGAAAAGTGTCCCCAAGGAATTGACATCTGAACTGGAATATAAAATAACAACCCTACACAAAGGCCCCATGGGCAGGAGCTGGTAAAGCAAGTATAAGACAGGAAGGAACTGGCCAAAGCTTAACATCTTATTTATTTGAGTAGTTGTATGAGATGATTTTAAATTGTATCTCTCTGCCAGTAGAGTTGAATTTTTTTCTTCTTATTGGACATTTCCCTCTGTGTGTCTATGTTTTAATTGAGATATCGGCCTTTTTCATGTTCTCCACACATTAAGAATCTCAAGCTCCAAGTAAGATGGTCCTGTGGCTTTGCAGAGTGGGGGAATCCAGGGCACCAGGCAAACATTCCACACCACCTCCCGGTTCACCTCTTTCCACAGGTTCCCTCCCTGCCTGCAGGTCTCCACTCAAATGACACCTCCTTAGCCAATCTCCCTCACACAACTCATCCACTTATTTTATTTTCTTCATATGTGACTGCAAGTTCCCCTCTCCCCTAAATTGTTAAGAAAAAATAACAGTATAAAGCAAATATATTGTTGGGGTATGATGGCTCACAGCTATAGTCCTAGAACTCTGAGAGACTGAGGTGGGAGGATCACTCGAGCTCAGGAGTTGGAGACCAGCCTGAGCAAGAGTAAGACCCCATCTCTACTCAAAGTAGAAAAATTAGCCAGGTGTTGTGGTGGGTGCCTGTAGTCCCTCCCAAGGAGCTGGGACAATAGGTGCACGTCTGGCTCTGTCCTATATTTTTGTTGTTGTTGTTTTGTTTTTCTAGACAGGGTCCCTTTGTTGCCCAAGCTACAATGCAGTGACTAGGTCATAGCTCACTGCAACCTTGAAGTCTTTGGCTCAAATGCTCTTCCCACTTTAGCCTCTCAAGTAGGGATTACAGATCTGAGCCAACGAGCCTAGCCAAAACTGTATTCTTTTTAAAAATGGACTTTATTTTTTAATAGCAATTCAAGGTTCACACACACACACACAAACTGAACAGAAAGTGTTAGTTTCAATGTATTCCCTGATCCCACACATATGTAACTTCCCCTACTATCAACATTTGCAGCAGAGTGGTCCATTTGTTACAATTGATGAAGTTAAATTGATACCTCATTATCACTCACAGTTACAGTTAACATTAGGGCTTGCTTTCTATTTTTTATTTTTGGAGACAGAGTTTCACTTTGTCACCATTGGTAGAGTACTGTGGCATCACAGCTCACAGCAACCTTTGACTCTTGGGCTCAAGCAATTCTCTTGCCTCAGTCTCCTGAGTAGCTGGGACTACAGGCATCTGCCACAATACCCGGCTATTTTTACAGACAAGGTCTTGCTCTTGCTTAGGCTGATCTCAAATGTGTGAGCTCAAGCAATTCACCTGCCTTGCCTTCCAGAGTGGTAGGATTATAGACATGAGCCACCATGCCAGGCCCAGGATCTTGCTCTTGCTCAGGTTGATCTTGAACTCCTGAGCTCAGGCAGTCCACCTGTCTTAGCTCCCAGAGTGCTAGGATTATAGGAATGAGTTGCCGTACCTGGCAGAAGAAAGGATTTACTGCAAAGGAGCCACTCAACTGGGAGGTAAGAGGAATGGACTGCCTCCAATCTGCCTCCCTGAACAGTAGTGTCAGGAGTTTTTCTGGAGGTGAGATGAATATGCATAAGGGGAGTGAGCATCATTACATGTTTGGGATGGAGTGCAGTGCACACAATCATAGTGAGAAATCAAACCATTACATGTATCCCATGATTTTAAAATGGTGGATAAGTCCCTTCCAGGCTGAGGATTTTTAGCGGTATAATGAGCTGGGGGTTAATAATGTCATTCTTTCCTTGTGCATAGGCAGGAAGGCAGGAAGTGGGTTGTTCAGCAGGGCCTTGGGCACAGTCTGTGGTGGAGTATCACTTATCTTGTCTTCTTTGGACAAACAGGTGGTATAAAGCTTTGTAGTCGTCTCCTGGTTGCAAAGGAGGCATCCACCATTTCTGGGAAAGAAATTCAAAGGACAATGCATCCGTGCAACAGAAAGTTACAAAATTCTGGCCAGCAAATCTTACTTGTCAGGGACCTTGAAATGTAAGAGAAGTACAAAGAAAAAAAACTATAAAAAGACATTTTCTTGCTTATGGAGCCAGTCATAGGCTCATTCTTAGTGTTGTACATAATACAGGGGTTTTTTTTTGAGACAGAGTTTCACTTGTCACCCTTGGAAGAGTGCTGTGGCATCATAGCACACAGCTCACAGCAACCTCCAAATCCTGGGCCTAGGTGATTCTCTTGCCTCAGCCTCCCAAGTAGCTGGGACTACAGGTGCCTGCCACAATACCCGGCTATATATTTTTTGTTGTTGCAGTTTGGCCGGGGCCGGGTTTGAACCCACCACCCTCGGTATATGGGGTCAGCGCCCTACTCACTATGCCACAGGAGCCACCCCAAATTACAGGTTTTGATAAATGTATGACATGTATCCACCATTATACCAGCATAGTATCAGAGAGAATAGCTTCATTGCTCAAAAACTCCTTTGTACTCTGCCCTTGAATTCCACCCCCCCCTTTTAAAATCCCTGGCAACCACTGATCCTTTTACTGCCTCTGTAGTTCAGTCTTTTATAGAATGTCATATAAGCGGAATAATGCAGCATGCTGGCTTTAAGGTTGACTTTTTCCACTTAGCATATGCATTTAAGTTTCCCCATGTCTTCTTATAGCTTGCTAGCCCATTTCTTTTTAATACTAAATAATTAATTTAATACTGAATAATCTATTGATTGGAGATACCACAGTTTATGTATCCATTTACCTACTGAAGGACATCTTAGTTGCTTATGGCAGTTGTTACTTAAGCTGCTATAAACATAAACAACCATTTTATGTATTGTGTGTATCGTTTTAACTCTTTTGGGTAAATACCACAGAGTATAATTTGTGGATAGCATGAGAAGAGTATGTTTAATTTTGTAAGAAACTGCCAAGCTGTCTTCCAAAGTAACTGTGCCATCTTCCATTCCTACTAACAAGAATGATCGCTCCTTTTGCTCTATGTCCTTCACTCGCAGTATTTGATATTGTTAGTGTTTTGGATTTTGGCTATTCTAATAGTCGTATAGTGGTATCTCATTGCTGTTTGGGGCTATAGTCTTTAAAAATGCCAATGGCGTGACAAGAAAACCTGAGGGACTGGTCTAGATTAGAAGACATGCAATGGAGGTGACAACTAGATGCAAGCGTGATCCTGGACTGCATCCTGTTCAGGGGTCAAAAGCAGTACAGAAGATATTGTTGGGTCAGTTGACAAAATCGGAACAGGGAATGCAGGTTTAAGTGTTATGTTAATATTAGTTTTCCGAATTTGGGTATTGTCCACAATTACATTCTTAGGACACATATACTAAAAGAGTAAGGGCAAGAGGCCTGATGTATGCAACTTATCTCAAGTGATTTAGAAGAAAACATAAAGATACAGGCAAGGGAAAGGTGTGATAGCTGAGCAATTTGTGAACCATGATGAAGGGTATTTAGGAGTTTATTGTACTATCTTTGAAACTTTCCTGTAAATTATTTCAAAATAAAACGTTTTCAGAAAATTTTTAAGTGACATATTTAACATTCCATTCATATGGTTTGATGCACGCACTCAAGTTTCTCAAGCATATTTGAAGAATGGAGTCGCAGATTCTTAAGGGGTGTGCGTCTTCAATTGGCTACATAGTTTACAAAACGCCACTAACATCCTTATTAATTTTATTATGCATTATCTTTCTCACGAAAATCTAAGATTCATGGCTGTGATATTCAAAGTGTAGTCTGTGGATCCGCGGCATCAGCCTCATCAGAGCGCTGGTTAGAAATGCAGTCCACAGACTTCCATCCCAGACTTACTGAATCAGAAACTCAGGGTGTGGGGGCCAGGGTTCAGAATCGGCGTTTCCACACATTCTCTAATTTACTATAAAGTTTAGGTGCCGCTAATCTACGATCTATTATAGCCGCATCTGGCTTGCGGACTGCAGTCTCCGAGAGAATGAACAGCAGAGTCCGAAACACGAGTTAACTGTGCAGGAACCAGCGGACAGCACGCCTTCCCCCAAGCACCCTTTCCGCGCTGGCAGCTGGAGCCCTGATGCCCCCACAAGGTGGGGAGGAGCGGCCGGACGGGGCGGGCCGGAGGCTGGCGTCCCCGCCTCCCAAGTTTTCGGGCCGCCGCGTCGCGCCGTCCTCTTCCTTCCTTTCCTTCTAACTCTCTTTTTTTCCTTCTTTCCTTCCTTCCGCCGGGCGCTATGGAGCCGGGGCGCCGGGCGGCCGCGGCGCTGCTGGCGCTGCTGTGCGCTGGTTGTGCGCTGCGCGCCGGGCGCGCCCAGTACGAGCGCTACAGCTTCCGCAGCTTCCCGCGGGACGAGCTGATGCCGCTCGAGTCGGCCTACCGGCACGCGTTGGACCAGTACAGCGGCGAGCACTGGGTCGAGAGCGTGGGCTACCTGGAGATCAGCCTGCGGCTGCACCGCCTGCTGCGCGACAGCGAGGCCTTCTGCCACCGCAACTGCAGCGCGGCGCCCCTGCCCGAGCCCGCCTCCCGCTTCGCCGGCTATCCGGAGTTGCGCCTCTTTGGGGGCCTGCTACGCCGCGCGCACTGCCTCAAGCGCTGCAAGCAGGGCCTGCCAGCCTTCCGCCAGTCCCAGCCTAGCCGCGACGTGCTGGCGGAGTTCCAGCGCCGCGAGCCTTACAAGTTTCTGCAGTTCGCCTACTTTAAGGCAAGTACACCCCGCCCCACGGCCCGTCCCCGCCCCCGCCGTAGGCCCCGCCCCTACGCCCGAGCCCCCGTCCTGGGCGTGGTTCCACCTCCCCTCCTTGACCCGACTGTCTTCCACCCAGCCCTGCCAAAGGTCTCCTCCAAGTACTTTTTCTCCTTCTTCACCTTAGGTAGAGATGAAAATAACATTTTAAAATTTTATTTATTTATTTTCTTGGTAGAGACGGAGTCTAACTTTATCACCCTCAGTAGAGTACCAACCATGGTGTCACACAGCTGTTGTGTGTCACACAGCTCACAGCAACCTCAAACTCTTGGCTTTTTTTTTTTTTTTTTTTTTTTTGAGACAGAGCCTCAAGCTATCCCCCTGGGTAGAGTGTCGTGGCATTACAGCTCACAGCAACCTCCAACTCCTGGGCTCAAGCGAGTCTCCTGCCTCCGCCTCCCAAGTAGCTGGGACCACAGGCACCCGCCACAACGCCCAGCTATTTTTTGGTTGTAGCCATCATTGTTGTTTGACGGGTCTGGGCAGGGGATTCGAACCCACCACCTTAGGTGTATGTGGCTGACACCTTAGCTGGTTGAGCTATAGGCGCTGAGCCATAGTTTCTTTATAGAGGTCTTTCACAGTGTTTGTTAGGTAAACTCCCAAATATTTCATCTTCTTTTGCACTACTTTGAACGTAATAGAGTTCTCGACTGTTTTTTCACCTTGACTATTGTTGGTATATATAAGTGCTACAGATTTATGAGAGTTGATTTTGCAACACCTTCTTTTTTTTGCTTTCCATTTGCCTGGAATATAGATGACCATCCCTTCACCCTGAGTCTGTATTTGTCTTTTAAGCTGAGATTCTTGTATACAACCAATGTCTGATCTGAGTTTCTGTATCCAATCAGCCAATCTGTGCCTCTTTAGATCATAATTTAAGCCATTCACATTGACTGAAATTATTGATAACCCTGGTAAACTTTTGGGCATCAAGTTGCTTGAAATTCCAATAGACATTTGTAATCCTTTTGCCACTTGTGAAAGTTTTAATTTGATCAAACGTTTCTGAGTGAGTTTACTTTTGTGGTGGAGTATTGCACTGGTCATTATGGAGGATATATTCGAGAATTTCCTGGAGAGCTGGTTTAGTTATGGCAAATTTCTTCAACATGTGAATGTTGTTAAAGTATTTAATTTCTCCATCATAGATAAAACTCTGTTTAGCTGGATATAGGATCCTGGTTTGAAAGTTATTTTGTTTTAGGAGATTAAAAGTTGATGACCACCCTCTTCTATCCTGAAAGGTTTCAGCAGTGAGATCTACAGTCATTCTGATACTTTTCCCCTTGTAGGTTACAGTTTTCTTACATCTAACTGCTTTCAGAATTTTCTCTTTCATATGTACTTTAGTGAAGTTAATTATGATGTGTCTGGGTGATGTCTTGTTCGGGTTGAGTCATTCTGGGGTCCTGAAACTATTTGCTATCTGAATTTCAGAATCTCTTGGCATTTCTGGAAAGTTCTTTCATAATTTCATGAAGAAGAGCCTCTGTGTTTTGTGACGTAACTTCATCGCCTTCAGGGATTCCTATAAGGCAAATATTAGTTTTCTTTGAATTATATCAGAGCTCTCTAAGAGAAAGATCCATTTTTGCTCTCCATTTCTTTTCATCTTTGAGCTCTTGGGCTCGTTCGAAAGCTTTGTCTTCAATGCCAGAGATCCTTTCTTCTTCCTGTTCCATTCTGTTACTGAGGAATGCCACTGTATTTTTCAGATTTTTGAGGGCTGCAAACTCTTGCCTCAATGTTTCAAAATCTTTGATCATTTAATCTTTGAAATTGTTGAATTCTTGAGACGTCTTTTGAATAACTTCTTGAGATATCTTTTGAATAATTTCTTGAAATTCTATTTCCCTCCTTTCTTCCATTCTGTTAATCTTATTTGCTATCCAAATTCTGAGCTTGACTTCTGATATCTCAGTCATCTGTTTATGGATGGGGTCTTCAGTTGCATCTGCCCCATTTTTCCTTGGGGGAGTTGATCTACTATGGTTATTCAAGTTGCCAGAGCCAGAGACAGGGTGTGTCTGTTGTCTTCTTCCAGTTCTCAAGTGCTGGGGTGACCAGGGGACAGCGGAATGACAGTAGTGGCATGGAGCACATGAGCAGCTGAATCAGTCCTACTTTAGCCCCACCAGGGCAACCGGGGGGCAGAGGAATGGCAGCGACAGGATCAGTCCTCATTCAGCCCCGTCAGAGTGATGGGAGGGGGGCAGGAGAACAGCAGTGGCTGGATCAGTTCGTGTTCAGTCCCACCAGGTCGACAGTGGGGGGGGGGCTGTAGAATGGCAGCGGCTGTGCCGGGAATGCCTGTGGCCCATCAGGATGATGGGGGTGGGGGGCAGGGGAAGGCAGTGGCTGGATCAGTCCTGGTTCAGCGCGCTGGGGCAACCTGGGGTTATGGGAATGGCAGCAGCGGTGCAGGGAATGTGGCCAGATCAGTCCTAGTTCGGCCCTGCCAGGGTGACCTCGGGGCAGGGGAAAGGCAGCTGCCACACAAGGAACATGTAGCTCTAGGGCCGGGAGAGTGTGCTTGGTCCCTTGGGTGGGGTGATGCTACTCTTGTGTCTCCTCTCACTGTCTCTGCAGGCAAAGGGGGAGGGGTGGACTGGAGATTCAAAATGGCAGTGGAAACTTTAGTTTGATTTTTCTGCCTGGTGAGAAGGTTTTTGGGATTCTCAGAAGAGTCCCTCTAGGGGAGTAGACCCCACTGCCTGTAGCTCTCACATGTGGGGTGAGATGATAGGTCCTCAGTTCATCTCTCACCTGTAGGAAGCTTATGGGAGCAGACAAAGAGAAAACAAAGTGAAAAACACAGCTCTCTTGAGAGAGGGGACGGACACTTTTCCTTTGAGATGTTCCATATACCTGTAAGTTGCACACTAGGAGTCGCAGCTTGCCTCAGCAGAGGTGTCCTGCAAGTATGACTCTTCTCTCTCAGCTGGGCTCCTAGTCTTTAATTTTGTTGGGGTTTTTCTGGACTTTATCCTTCCCTCTAAATGGGAGCTTCTGTCAGAGGCTGGTACCTGTCAGCCATCTTGCTGAATTCATCGAATTCTTGAGAGAACTTTTGAATTGCTCCTTGAATTTCTAATTCCAACTTTACTTCCATTCTATTAATCTTATTTGCAATCCAAACTCTGAATTTTATTTCTGACATCTCAGCCATTTGTCTATGAATGGGATCTTCAGTTGTATCCACTATATTGTTCCTTGGGGGAGCTGATCTACTCTGGCTATTCATGTTACTAGCGGTTTTCTGCTGATTCCACTGCTTGATTATTTTCTACCATTTGGCTAGATGAGCAGATATGGTGAAGTTGTGTTGGGGGGCTCCTGGAGTGATTAACCAGCCCTTTACCCAAGAGCTGTGACTAGTGTCTGTACCTTTTCCCTATAGCTTTGTAAAGGACCCATACTGTGCTACAGCCTGAGACACTGGGGACTTAGTTGGTGTGGTGGGGTTAAGTGGCTCTTGTTTTTAGATGGTCTCAGTCCTACCCTAGTGAATTGGTTACTCTGGGTTGAAGCTGTCAGAAATACCAGCAATTAAGTCACCCTTCCCCCCAACGGGCAACAACTAGAAAAGGAAAATCAAACCCTCCTACAACCACACACCCAGGGTACCACTTTGCATAGTCCTCAGGTGATTGGTCCAGTCCGAGAGATCCAAATCAGTTGTCCCAGTCAGCACCTGGTCTCAAGTGAGGGAGTTAAAAAGGTCTTTGGCAACTAGATAGCAGGGGTCTGTTGGCAGCTCGAGTATGACTTGTTCTGGTGCTCCATGGAGTCAGAAGGACAACCCCCACCCCCCAGCTAATGAATTAGTCTGGGAAGGTAGATGCCTCCTTCCCCAACTTGCACCTCTGTCACATCTAGTCCCTGGTAACCCCACAGGGCTATGACTCAGTTCCCTCCAGTGAGCAGAGGCTCCAGGGGTTTGAGCCTGCCTGATCACAGAGAGATCTTATATCTCCTATGCCAGGCCTCTGCACTCTATCATCATCCAGCAGGGAAAGCTGACAGCTGATAACCTTGGGTGGTTAATGGAAGCTGGGGCTGTTCTCTCAGTTCCAGCCCTGAGCCTGATTGATGTTGCTGACACTTGTATTTGCACAGAATTTGTGATTCTGTCCTGGCTTTATTCCCCTGTGGACCAGGTGCTGTTTGAGTTCACAGAAACTGTGAGGAGCCCTGGTCTGTGCTGCTGCCCAGAGGTGGTGTTTCTGTTTCCCCTGCAGTCATTGTTGGGGCAGTCAGGTTAGAGCCTACACTCAGCTTTCAGTTTCCCACCTCCATTTGTCTCAGCTATGATACCCTGAGGGCCGGGTGTGTCTTAGGCTCACTAAGCAGTCCTGGCACAGCCCCACCCTGGGGGTATGCCATCTCTGAGTGTGCATCTTCAATTCTCCATCCCTCTGTGCTCTGCCCAGGTGGGTACTTCTTCAGGCATACCCTTTGCTCATGGGATCTGTGTTACCATCCCAGACATATTCTGCTAGTGTCTGCCATTGGAGAAGATGCCCAGCTTTCTCTGGCTACCCAGAGAGACCGAGACTGTCCTTCCAAAATATTCCCTCAGGTGTGAGTCTTATTGTTCCCGCTGCTGCTGCTGCTCTGTGCTGGGGGGTGCTGCCTCTGTCTTTCCTGTATGGTTCCTTAAGTCCACCGTTTCCTCCTTATCCCCTCCCCCATCCTGCAGAAGCAGCACAGACCTGCAACAGCCCATGCTCTATCCTCACCTCTTGAGAAAATGCCCAAGTGTCTGGACTCCATGGGGGACAGGCTTCCAGAACTTGGGGTGAGAGTGGAGGTGAGTGCTGGGAGTTCAGAATTGCAGGTAGAGATTATATACAGTTTTATGCAGTTTTATGCCTGGCAGGATATTGCCATGGCACAGTAGTAAGGGAAGGAGGTCCGGTTTTTAGAGGATCTCTCCCATGTGATCAAATGGGAGGATATTTAAACTCTGCTTGCTTGTTTGTAGAAAGTATACTGTGAGCCATTCTCAAGGGGGAGGGGACTCCCATCGACTTGGCGATGGATTTTGTACCTATTGTTTGTATCCTTGGGGTCTCAGCTTGCATCAGCAGGGTTGATGTGTGTTCTTCAACTTTCTTTCTTGGCTCAGCTCCAAACCATCAACTTATTCACTAAACTTCTGTCCTTTAACTCTCCTTCTGGACAAGAGCCTCTGTCAAAAACTAGCTCCAAAGCTCCAGTTGCCTCCACTAGAGAATAATTCTTTTAACCCCTTTTCAAAATGTGACTCTGGTGTTGACAGCATGGGTACTACAAAAGGGCATACACAGTACTCAGATTACAATGAAATTAATGGCCTGATTCTTCACCCTTGTCTGTATCCACAATCTCAGCCATGCAACTTTGCAGTGCCCTCCTACTCAGTATCTGGGTGTAATTCTTCAACCCTGAGCACAGCATGT
The DNA here is from genome assembly GCA_963575145.1 of Galago senegalensis. Lineage (NCBI taxonomy): Eukaryota > Metazoa > Chordata > Mammalia > Primates > Galagidae > Galago > Galago senegalensis. The sequence continues at coordinate 53,289 of CAUYTI010008282.1, forward strand.
GTTTGGTTTTGGTCAGTGGAAGTTGGCCAGAATGGAAGATGTTGTGAAGGTGTCATTGTCCTGCTAACCTTGAGCTTCTATCATCCCTGGGAAGACATATAGGGTCCAGCCATCTATTCTCAGTAGGATGAGAGATTTGTGACGCTGAGCTTCCCTAGCAAAGGCCAGATGAGAGCCCAGGTGCTAGCCAGCCTGCTGATGCACAAGAAATATTACTTGTTCAATGTCCCTGAGTTCTGGGGTTATTTCTTATGCAGCTATAGCAGCTAGCTATTTTACTTAGTTTCAAACCCACAGAAAGACTTTGTAGTAGACATTGTCTGAGGACATGATGCATTATTCAGAGGACTCATGGGCAACTGGAGGAAAGAAAAGTTGGATGATGAGGAGAATTAGTCTAGGAAGTTTTAATTCTTCTAGTAGCAATTGTTTTAAACTCGATTCTTTTTCTTTAATCTAGTATCGGATTCATTCCCAGCTATATTAGCAGTCAAATGAAATCACAAAATAAAAATCTGTTTGTTGTGAGGACTCTGAAACTTTCCTCCCACACATGTTCATTGAAAAAAAAATTTATGAGGACATAATCCAGCTAAGGGATTCCTTACTCTTTCCAGAACCTACATGGGAGTACAAAGGGAGATTTGTAAATTATGTTCTCTGCTCTATGCTCCTTTTCTTCCTACCATTGCCTCCATCTTTATCTACAGCAAGGGAACTCACACCACCCATGCAGAGACTGAAGCCTACAAGTCCAAGTTCTATCCAATCCTCCACAAGCAGGTTTCTACTGGCAGGCCCTAAGTTCTCCTAAGAACTATGATCTGCCTGAGGAGGTAGAAGCCAGAGAAGAGATCTGTGCAGGGTCTGAGAGTGGCCTAGGGACCAGGTGGACAGAGAATTCTTGAATGTCAGGCCCTCAGTCCATGGTCTTGAAAGTGAGGAGATAAAGTTGGGTAGATCCTACAGACTCTTCACTGACTAGGAAGGGGCTGGAGAAGGGGACAGGGAATTCTTGAATGTCAGGCCTTCTGTCCATGGTCTGACTAGGAAGGGGCTGGAGAAGAGAAAAAGAAATTCTTGAATGTCAGGCCCTCAGTCCATGGTCTTGAAAGTGAGGAGACTCAATTCCTGGCCAAGATGGCAGACTGCAGCCAGCTTTTTACAGAAGCTCCCATCCAGAAGGAGGCTCAAAGGACAGAAGTTTAGCAACTTAGCTGATGGTTTGGAGCAGAGCCAAGAGAGAAGATTGAAGAGCGCATTTCAACCTTCCTGAGATGAGCTGCGACCCCAAAAATACAACCAAAAGGTACAAAATCCACCACCAAGCAAACGGGAGTCCCTTCCCCCACAACAAGGGCTCGCAGTTTACTCCATGCAAACAAGCGAGCAGAGTTCAAACTTCCTCCCACTCTACCCCACTGGAGAGACCCCCTAAAAACTGGACCTCCTACCCCCACTGGCATGCTGCAGCACCCTCTGGCCAGGCATAAAACTGTAAAACTGTATAAAACTGTATATATTCCCCACCTACAACATTGAATTTTGAGGAGTCCCCACCCACTCACTCCGAGGTCTGGGGGTTTGTTACCTATGGAATCCAGATTCTTGGGCATCTCCTTGAGAGAAGTGGAGGGGGAAAGGGCTGATGCTGTTCTGTGCTGACTGTGGCACAGGCGTGAGGAGAAGAAAATCGGCTCAGGGGATGCCAATACAGCAACAGTGGCATCCTGAGCTGCAAACTGACGCCCTTCCAGCCCTGTCTCTCTGGGCAAACAGAGGTTCGAGACAGCAGCCACAGGCTAAACGCAGAGAACTTTTGTAAGTAAAGCACCAGCTCTCAGGGTGTAATCCCCCTGAGACAAAGGCAGTGGGTGGGCAGAGGTGAGAATTGACACCTGAGTGTAAATTGCTATTTGTCTGCTGCCCAGAGCTGAATGCAAGGACTTGCAGAAAATCTAGCTGGACAGAAGCCTAATTTAAAAACGCAAGGTCCCCCCGCCAAACTCATATTTCTGGCTGACTTTGCCAGTCGTAAACCCTGGGAGCAGTGGCTTACTGGAGTGAATAGGGTCACAGACCTGGGGGATTATGAGTGACTGGGTGCAAGGTGGGGAAGGAGGTATTAACCTTCCCAGACTAACCCATTTGCCGGGTGGGTCCCTTTGCCCTCACAGAGCGAGGCGGGCCCCAAACTGCTTCCTAGAGTTGCACGCCTTATGGGCAGCAGAGGAGATCCCTGCCCCAGGCTCTAGCTCTGGGCAGGCCCAGAACTGCTTGCTAGTGTCGTGGGGATCCTGTGGGCATCCTGTGGGCAGTGGTGGAGGAGTCTTCCATTCCAGGTAGACCCAAAACAGCTTGCTAGAGACACGCACACCCCATGGGGGCGAGGGGAGGAGTTCCCCACTCCAGGCACCCAAGCTGAGTGGGCCTAGAACTGCTTGTTAGAGCCATGTGCACCCTGCAGGTGGTGGTGGAGGGGTCTACCACTCTGGGCAGGCCCAGAACTGTTTGCTAGAGCCACGTACATCCCACGGACAGAGGTAGAGGAGTTCCCCTCTCTAGGCTACCACGCTGGGAGGGCACAGATTGGCTTGCTAGTGCCACATGTGTCCAATGGGTGATGGTCAAGGAGTCCTCCACTCCCCCCCAGCTACTCTGACAGGGCTGAACTGGTTGGTTGTGTACCCTGCACTACCGCTGCCATTCCCTCACCCCCTGGCTGCTCCAGGGTGCTGAACTAGGACTGATCTAGCCACTACAGTTCCTCTGTTCCACCAGTTTCCTCAGAGGGGCCGAACTAGGACTGATCCGGCTGCTGCCGGTCTCCTGTCCCCCGGATGCCCCAGCAGGCTGTACAAGGTCTAATCTGGCCACACACACTCCCGTGCAGCTGCTGCCGTTCCACTGCACCCCAGTTGCCCCAGCACCCGAGAACTGGGAGAAGACAACAGATACACTCTGCCTATCTCTCTGGGCAACCAGAAGAAGCCACCAACTGAACAGTTCTGATAAGGCCTCCAAACAAGGTAAACTCAGCATGGGGCGGAATCAACAGAAAAACTCTGGCAACTCGAATTACCAGAGTAGATCAACTCCTTCAAGGGAAAATGGGAAGATCGTTTGCTTGAAGACCCTATCCACAAGCAAATGGCTGGGATGTCAGAAATCAAGTTCAGAATGTGGATAGCAAGTAAGATTAACAGAATGGAAGAAGGCTCAGTGCCTGTGGCTCAAGCGGCTAAGGCACCAGCTACATACACCTAAGGTGGCAGGTTCGAATCCCCAGCCTGGGCCCGCCAAACAACAATGATGGCTGCAACCAAAAAATGGCCGGGAGTTGTGGTGGGTGCCTGTAGTCCCAGCTACTTGGGAGGCTGAGGCAAGAGACTCACTTGAGCCCAGGAGTTGGAGGTTGCTGTGAGCTGTGATGCATGGCACTTTACCCAGGGGGACAGCTTGAGGCTCTGTATCAAAAAAAAAAACAAACAAACCAGAATGGAAGAAAAGAAGGAATTAGGAGTTCAAGAAATTATTCAAAAGATATCTCAAGAAATTATTCAAAAGATGTCTCAAGAACTCAACGATTTCAAAGATAAAATGATCAAAGATTTTGAATCACTGAGACAAGAGGTTTCAGCCCTCAAGGATCTGAAAGACACGGTGGAATCCCTCTGTAACAGAGTGCAACAGGCAGAAGAAAGGATCTCTGACTCTGAAGACAAAGCCTTTTGAAGAAGTCCAGGAGTGCAAAGATCAAAAGAAATGGATAGCAAAAACAGATCTCACTCTCAGAAAACTCTTGGGTGATTCAAAGAAAACTAATATTCACCTTATAGGAATCCCTGAAGGTGATGAAGTTGCTTCACAAAACACTGAGGCTCTTCTTCATGAAATTATGAAAGACAACTTTCCAGACATGCCAAGAGATTCTGAAATTCAGATAGCAGATAGTTTCAGAACCCCAGCATAACTCAACCCAAACAAGATATCCCCCAGACACATCATAATTAACTTCACTAAAGTTAAGATGAAAGAGAAAATTCTGAAAGCAGTCAGACATAAGAAAACCATAACCTACAAAGGGAAGAGTATAAGGATGACTGCAGATCTCTCAGCTGAAAACTTTCAGGCTAGAAGAGGATGGTCATCGACTTTTAATCTCCTAAAACAAAATAACTTTCAACCCAGGATCCTATATTCAGCTAAACTGAGTTTCATCTATGATGGAGAAATTAAATACTTTAATGACATTCACATGTTGAAGAAATTTGCTATAACTAAACCAGCTCTCCAGGAAATTCTCAAACCTATCCTCCATAATGACCAGGGCAATCCTCCACCACAAAAGTAAACCCACACAGAAACTTTTGATCAAATTCCAACTTCCACAATGGCAAAAGAATTAAAAATGTTTACTGGACTTTCAAGCAACTCGATGCCCAAAATTTCACCAGGCTTATCAGTACTTTCTATCAATGTGAATGGCTTAAATTGTCCTCTAAAGAGGCACAGACTGGCTGATTGGATACAGAAACTCAGACTAGACATCTGTTGTATACAAAAATCTCACCTTACCTTAAAAGACAAATATAGACTCAGGGTGAAGGGATGGTCATCTATATTCCAGGCTAATGGAAAGCAGAAAAAAGCAGGTGTTGCAATATTATTCACAGATACAATAGGTTTTAAACCAACAATAGTCACCAAAGATAAAGATGGCCACTTTATATTTGTTAAGGGCAATACTCAATATGATGAGATCTCAATTATCAATATCTATGCACCCAACCAGAATGCACCTCAGTTTATAAAAGAGACTCTAACTGGCATAAGCAACTTGATCTCTCCCAGCTCCATCATAGTCGGAGATTTCAACACTCCTTTGGCAGTGTTGGACAGATCCTCCAAAGAAAAACTGAGCAAAGAAATCTTAGATTTAAATTTAACTATTCAACTTTTGGACCTAACAGACATCTACAGAACTTTTCATCCTAACAAAACTGAATACACATTTTTCTCATCAGTCCATGGAACATACTCCAAAATCGATCACATCTTAGGTC
>CAUYTI010008284.1:0-19437 GCA_963575145.1 Galago senegalensis
CCTCCTCCTCCCCTATCCCCACTTTCTCTGTCCCCTTACCCCCACTTTGAATTCATTAGAGTTTCTCTCTTATAAGGGTACGTATTAGATCATCTACTGGCTTCATATTAGAATTGAGTACATTGGATTCTTGCTTCTCCATTCTAGGGATACTTCACTAAGAAGAATGTGTTCCACCTCTATCCAGGTTAATACAAAAGATGTAAAGTCTCCATCTTTTTAATGGCTGAATAGTATTCCATGGTGTACATACATCACAGCTTGTTAATCCATTCCTGAGTTTCAGCTTCCATTTTTTGTGCACCATTAATTTTTAAAGATAATGTCAACTTATGTGAAAACCCCACACTGTACCCCAGAAGAGTATCAATGTACATAGTTAACATTCAATAAAAAAAAGAATAAAAAAAAAAAAGATAATGTCAACTTGTCACTACCCCACCCCTCCCACACACATACTGCAGGTTTACCAACTTAAAGTATTCCACATCCTCATCAATACAGATTTCTTTTTTTTTTTTTTTGAGACAGAGCCTCAAGCCGTCCCCCTGGGTAGAGTGCCGTGGCATTACAGCTCACAGCAACCTCCAACTCCTGGGTTCAAGCAAGTCTCTTGCCTCCGCCTCCCAAGTAGCTGGGACCACAGGCGCCCACCACAACGCCCAGCTATTTTTTTGATTGCAGCCGTCATTGTTGTTTGGCGGGTCCTGGCTGGGGATTCGAACCCGCCACCTTAGGTGTACGTGGCTGGCGCCTTAGCCGGTTGAGCTATAGACACCGAGCCAATACAGATTTCATTATACCAATTTAGAAGGCAGAAAATCTTCGCAGAGTAGCTTTGGCTTATATGTCTTTTATTATGAGCAAGACAAAATTTTACATGCATTTAAGAACCACTTGTGTCTCCTTTGTGAACTGGTTGTTCATACTCTTTATAATTCTGATGGGGTGTGAGATTTTTCTTGTTGATTTATAACTGTACTTTATATGTTAGAAAAACTAGCTGTCTCCTCCACAGTGTCCTTTTTAAACAGCTTCATTGAAATATGATTCACATCGCCTACATTTCACCCATTTAAAAGAAGATGATTCAATAGCTTTTAGTATATTCACAGAGTTTACAACCATCATCACAATCTCATCTTAGAATAATTTTGTCACCCTGCAAAAGTTGCACTGTGCCCATTAATCATCATTCTCCGTCTTACACCCACTTCCTCGCCCCACCCAGTTTTAAGCAACTACTAACCTACATTGTGTCTTTATGGATTCCCCTACTATAGATATTTCATAAGTAGAAACATACAATATTTGTTGTTTTGGGTCTGGCTTCCTTCACTCAGTGTGATGTTTTCAAGCTTCGTTTATGTTATAGCATGTATCACCATGTCCTTCCCTTTTGCTGTCAAAACAATATTCTATTGTATAGACATACCACATTTTATTTACCCATTCATCAGATGACAGACATTTGGGTTGTTTCAAATTTTCGACTATTATAAATAAAGCTTCTATGAACTTCATGTACAAGCTGCTGAATATTTTAAAAGTTGGATGAGTTATCCTAATATTTGAAAATGGGAAACAGAGAACATGACCACACGGGTCCAAAATTCTTGCTGGCCGAGGCTGAGGAATAGTTCCCCCATCAGCCCGACTGCACATGCACCCTCCATGTAGCCTCTGCTCCCACCAGCTGCTCTGTGCATGCATGTTATCTACACAGCCCGCACAGGCTTTGAGTTTAAGAAAGGCTTAAACATAGGCTTTCCGTTGTGACTATTCAAAGTGTGGATCCCAGACCGAGGAGGGACAGCATTAGCTGGGAGCTTGTTAGAAATGTGGATGTCAGCCAGGCGCAGTGGCTTGCGCCTATAATCCTAGCACTCTCGGAGGCCCAAGTGGTTGGATTGCTTGAGCTCACAAGTTTGAGACCAGCCTGAGCCAAGAGTCTCTACTAAAAATGAAAAACTGAGGCAAGAGGATGGCTTGAGCCCAAGAATTTGAGGTTGCTGTGAGCTATGACACCACAGCACTCTACCAAGGTTGGCAAAGTGAGACCCTGTCTCAAAATTGAAAAAGAAAATGAAAGAGGGAGGGAAGGAGAGAAGGAGGGAAGGAGAGAGGGAGGAAGAGAAGAAGGAAGGAAGGAAGGAAGGAAGGAAGGAAGGAAGGAAGGAAGGAAGGAAGGAAGGAAGGAAGTCAAGCCCCACCTTAGAGCTACCAAGCCAGAATCCGCATTTTAACAAGAGCCCCAAGGGAATTCATACGCCATTAAGTTTGAGAAGCACAGGCCTGGCCAGGCAGGTGGGTTATGCCTCTAATCCTAGAATTCTTGGAGGCCCAAGCTTGAGGCCAGGAGTTTGAGACAAGCCAGAGCAAGAATACTTTCTACAGCAAGTACAAAAATTAGCTGGGCATCGTGGAACTCTGTCCCAGATACTCAGGAGGCTGAGGCAGGAGGACCACTTGAACTCAGGAGTTTGAAGTCATAAGGAGCTATGATCATGCCACTGCACTCTAGTTCCAGCAGCAGAGCGAGACCCTGTCTCAAAAGAACAAAACAAACAAAAAAGGAGGTGGCACTGGACTATGAACTGATCTGCTTCCCCGGGCAATTGCCCATTCATGCAGTGTGCAAGGGTTAAGAGCATAGACTTTGGATCCATATCCTCTGTGATCTTGGGCAAGTTACTTCACCAGGGCAGTGACAGTAACTACCATGTAAGACTGTTCTGAGGATTAAATTAGACGACACACGTCAAACACTCAGAACACTGCCTGGCACGCAGAAGGCAAAGCCAGAATTTTAGTGCTATTATCATATATTAATATGAAACAGTGGTGGTATATAAAATAATTTTTTCCTTCAATAATCATGTCTATTTTTCCCCAGGAGCCACTACTACTACCACTTGGTGACAGCATACTAGAATTTTGGGCAGAGTACTAAGAAGGAATATCTGTGCTGAGTGTGTAAATCTAAACTTAGACTGTACTACAACACTGCCCTGATCTCTTGGGCCCTTCGCCTAATGCCTATTGGATCCCTCTTGGCTTTCCTGGCTGCTGCGGTCTCCTGGGGGAAGATTTAGTCTGGGCTGCAGGCAGGGCTGACTTTCCGTCCGCACCAGCCATGTCTGAGGGAAAGGCCAGTCATGCCAGGGGTAGGGGGGTTCGGGGTGGCATGCTGTGTGTAGTCAGGGTCTGGGGTCCAGTCACTCTGGAGTAGAGGGGTCAGCATGTGTCTGTGAAAGCACACTGAGCTCTGTCGGTCTCAAGTTAGTGGGTGTCCCTCTGATCCTTCTGGTGCCATTCTCTCCTCCAGCTGGTGCCCACAGCTGCCACAGCCTCCCCTCTTCACTTTTCCTGAAATAAAGCACCAGCTCAGCTCATTCCCCCAGTCTCCATTTCTTAGAAGGATCTACATGCGAAGAGGGGAGAAGGGAGTGAGGGTGGGGCCCTCCCCAGTGAAGGGCTCTGAGACTCCTTGATTGAAGGAGGGAATCCGGGCACAGGACCATCTGCCCGGTCCCCTCTGGGATCTAGCTCTGCAGGCCTCTCAGCTGAGACTGCTGACAGGACCTAGAGCCTGACCTCACACAGCCCAGGAAAAGGGGTCAAAGTGTCAGAGGGGAGAGTGGTGTCATCTCAGGACACTTGGAGAGAGAAATGTGGGGGCTGGGGCTGGACTGGAGGTGGACTCTGACAATTTAGTTCCCCAAAAGTGGCAGCTTCAGAAATGAGCAGGAAGGGAGCCCACACAGGTGAAGGCGACACTGAATGCAAACCGAGGGGAGAAACAGAGAGAGAAGAGCAAGGGGTGAGCCCGGAAGCGCAGCCACACCATGTAATTAGCAAAGCAGCCTTCTGGAGCTGTCCGTTGGGGCGTGTGAGCTGCTTGGCAGGGCTTGGGGACAGGGCTCCAGGCCTCCTACAGGCCAAGGCGTCCTCAGCACACCATTCCCATGACTGCTGTCACTCTGACACACCATTGTGCGGCTTGAGGCTCAGACTGGATTCCGGGTCCAGATACTTATAATCATATCTAGCTCCACCTGTAACTATGAGTGGGGTGGGGCTGGGGTGGCAAGTTGCTCATCTCTGCTGTGCCTCAGTTTCCACATCTGGAAACCAGGATGATAAAAAGGGCCGGCCTCCCAAGGTGTGGAAGGATGTGAAGCAGTCACAGGTGTAACGGGCTCAGCTCAGTGACTGGCACACTGCAGGTGGTCAATAGACTTCAGCTGTGTGTACTTTAGTAGGATCCCTGCCTGGGGCCTGCACAAGAAGGAAGCAGAGGTGGCAGAGGCCAAAGTTGAGACCATCAGGCAAAGTCATAAGAGGAAGGTTCCAGAGACAGGAGGGAAGCCTGGATAGAGGCTGATCTCTTAATCCCTGTATTGAGCATGGGGGTGGCAAGCAAAACAAGGTATAGCATTAGGTGTCTTCACCTTCTGGAATTCTCAAGGAAACATCAAGCTGCAAAGCTCTAGGATGCTGCTGGCAGGGGACAAAGAAAGTAGGAAGGGAAATGACATCTGCAGTACCACCTGTGTGCTGGGCTTTCTGCTCCGGGCTCCCAGTCTATCAGGCCCCCATTCAACTTCTCCCAGAACCCTGTGAGGATGGTCATCAACCCATTTAACAGACAGTGAAACTGAGGCACAGGAAAAGGGCCGAACTTCCCAAAGGGTTCCCAGTATGTGAAGGGCAAGAGGCTAGGCCCAGCAGGCTCTTCCACAAGGCCACACTTAGCTCACTCCTCTTGTCTGTCACCCCCAGCGTGTCTCCACTGGGAGACCTGAGGCCTGTGTTTGGGAAGAGAGAGGCCCAGGCACGAATTACATGAGAAAATTCCTAAGGCCTCCAGTTCAGCCCAGTCTAGGGTCAGCCCTGCAGGGCTGGGATGCAGAGGCAGGGGGCAGAGGGAAGACTGGCCAGTGGGCAGCTCTCAGCAGCGAGGAGCCACTTCCTGGAAGGGCTCAGTCCCATCATTGTTTATGCTTACAAATGAGGGCAGGACCAAAGAGAGAAGGAATTTCTAACGGAACAAAGGCTTCTCTACCCCCCTCATACTCTCCCTGCCTCCTCCCAAAAAGGCGCGGCCTCTTCTCATAAACTTCAGCATGAAACAGACAGTAACCGCTGACAGCTCTGCAGGGGCCACCACCAGCCTGGCTGGGAAGAACGCCAGGCCTGACCAGCTCTCCTGACCCAGGCCTCTGCCACGCATCCCTCTGGGGAATAGCATCTGCCAGGAGCTGAGGCAGAGCTTAGAAACTACCTTTTGTAGTGCAGACAAGCCCTGGGAACAGGAGAGGCAAGAGGACTTGCTCAGGGACAACATGGTGAATCAGGGAGGGAGCTAGGGGAGGGACAGCCCTCTGACTTCCAGACTGGGGCTAGGATCACTGTGGGAGGGCAGTCTGGGAAGTGGGAGGCTGTGGCTGGTGTGAAGGCAGGAAAGAGAACCCAAGCAGAGGGGCAAAGAAGGCAAAGCTGGGCAGGGAGCGGAGAGGAGAGACCCAGCCAAGCCAGCAGCCTGGGAAGAGACACAGAGGATGCTGATACTATCTGGGCACTTCTTCAGAATATTCCAGTGCTTCTTCCATCAGGTCATGAGATTGCTTGAGATTGGCTGAGAGGTGGTGAGCTTCTTGTCACTGGGAGTATGTAACCAGAGGCCAGATGACCAATTATCAGGGAAGCTACTGGGAAGACCTTTGTCCTGATCAGGCAATTGGACCTGGTGACTCTGAGGGACTTCCAACTCCAAAGCCCTCCCAACCCTTATAGCAGGTGAAGGCCAACTGGACAGGTATGGAGAGGAAGTACTCTCAGATGCCGCTGAGGAGGGGGTGCTGAACAGATATATTTTTCTGTGGTATTTCTATAGGGCAACTTGGCAATAAGCCTTCAAACTTTAAAAAATGTCCATTCTTTCTACCAGGCAAGTTCATTTCTCGGTGACTGTCTTACGAAAATTACTAGTGATGTGGACCAGAGGGTTAAGGTTAGGATTAGTTTACCACACATCAGTGAAGACAATAAAGAACTGGAAGAAACTTCACATTCAAAAACGCCCCAGTTCCCTAAATTATGTCACACCCTTTGGATGAATGACAACAAGGCCATTAAAATAGTTATGATGATTTTTGTTAAGGGTTTGGGAAAATGCTTATAAAGAAACCAGGATAAACAACTGAGTGTAATCCCTGCTCCAGCTGCGAAAAGGAAAAACATTCAAGAAAAGGGCTGGCAGGAAATCGGCCCTGGGTTCAGAGGCGGGGCTGTTGATGATTTTATTTCTGCCTCTCACGTTCTGTCCTAATCAATGGATTATCTCCAGTGAGTAGGTATGACCAGTGAGGAAGACCATGGCTGGCTGCCCACTCCCTGGACTGCAGGCCCCTCCTGCCCACAAGGGGGCATACTGAGCTTTCCCAAGGCTGCAGGGAACCCATGGGAGATGGTGGCTCTGTCTAGACTTGTCCCTCTTTGCCGCCACAGGTGTGGACCCTGGGGCCTGGCCATCTGGCACTGGCCGGCCTCTGGCTGCTGGTAGTGCTAGCCCATGTTCACATCCACTACCCTGCCCCACTCCCCTGGATCCCATCCGTTCCTTCATTTTTAAGGGAGGCCAAAAGTGCCCACAAGTTGTCATATGACACGGAGTGAACTGGTAACTCTGGCTGGCCATTTCCCTACCCCTGCTGCCTGAAGCCCACCACAAGTGAGTAGTACCTTAGGGTGAAGCTTAGTTCCCTCATGGCTAAGTTTAGACTGAGTTCCTTTTGCACAGAGATGACATTGTATGCTTTCACAGCTCGAAGCGAACATCACTGGGACCCCAGGTCTAGGGAGGGAGCAGCAGAGTTGGGTGCTGAGGGCCCAGCCTGTATGTCATGACTCCAGGCTGAATTCTGCCTTGGACACATGGCCTCTGTTCTGCAGACATGGGGTTCTGGCTGTGGCCCTGGATACCTTCAAGCCTGGGCTATGGGCCTCACCCCCAGCCCTGGCCTCACCACCTCCACCTGTTGCTGAGAACAGGCTGTGCCCTGCCAAGCCATGATTTAGAGAAATCACCAGCATTCTGGCATTAGGTGTCTAGTCAGGGCCAGGCCTTCTCTGTGTCCCAACAATCACCCATGAGCTAAGCATGATTAGTGCCATATTTCGGATGAGAACATTGAAGCATGAAGAGGTTACATAGCTTGCCCAAGGCTACATCGCCAGGAAGTGGGGGAGTCCAGTTCTGAGCCCAGCCATCTGATGTGGGCCCACTCTCTCAATTGCTGTGCAATGTGCCAGGATTATTCAAAGAAGAGAACCCACCAAGCTGAGGTGGTGGGAAACAGAAGGGGATTGCCACTGTCTAGGAGTCCTGGCATGTTGGGGGCTTCTTCTCCCCTCCCAGGCCTCAGTTTTCCCACCTCCAGAAGGGGGGATGGGAATGACCGCTGGGCAGGGTCACAGCCTCCCGGGAGGCCCATAACTCAGCGTGTGCCTGGCGGCCCACTCACACTCCGCCCTCCCACAGAGCACTAGGCCAGCCCCACCGTGCGTCCAGCTGAGAGGCTGGCTACAGTCAGGAGGAGCAGAGAGAGGAAATAAAGAACAGATGGGCTGCTTGCCGGCCCCTGTCCCACCCGGTCTGCCCAGTCTACATGCTTTCCTGCAGCCTGGCCACTGAGGTGGCCCTGGCCTCAAGTGTACTTTCCCAGGGAGGAAGAGCCTGGTCTCAGGAGTTTGAGATGACTTTTCCACTGACCAACAGTGGCTGAGGGGACAGGCCATTTGGTCCACTGCTGTACAGGCAGCAGAGGCGGCCCAGGAACTGACTATGGACTCCCAGCTCAGCTGAGGACTCTCTGTAGCTTTGCTGGCCCTGCCTAGAGGCCTGCCCTGGTGGGAGAAGAAGCCGCCTGTCACAAACCCCCTCTCCTAAAGCTTAGGGGAGAACAGGGAAAAAGGGGGCTAGAGGCCAGAGGTGTAGGTTGGGACCTGGCCCTCCTGTGCCAATCCTGGAGCCTCGGTTTCTACATCTGAGATGTGAGGTGGCTGCTCTGGAAGAGCTGGGGATGCTACTGTTCATGAGCACCTACTGTGTGCCATCCACTTCCTGACCTGACACTCCACAGCCCCTGCATTGGACAGGAGAGCACACTGAGGCCCAGAGAGGCCAGGCCACCTGTGTGGGACCCCGCAGCATGGAGCCGAGACCAGAACCCCATCTGCAGACTCCAAAGTGACATTCTCCACCAACTGCATGGCATCTCCATGAAACAGCTGTGAGAAAATTAGAAAGCAAGCCTGCTCCCAGGAATACAACCCCACCTCTGATCTCTGACCCCGGCCACCTCCCCAGTATTCCTTCATTCACCTAACATGGAGCTTCCACTCTGCATGAGGCTCCATGGAAAATTCTAGGAATATGGATATTGATGAGGAATGCCCTAACTTCACAGAGCTCACAGTCTGGGGCCTTCCCAAGGGGTCAGCCCTGTTGACCTTTTGATCAACCATGGCCCACTCCAGTCTCGAACACTCCTGCCACATACTCCCAGGCTCAAGCCCAAGTCACACTCACACCTGTGGAAACACAGTTGGACCCACATCCTCAGGCAGGGCCTACACAGGCTGCCCAGGTGACAGGCATGGGCCAGTGGTGTACGACACATTAAACTACTATCACTGCAATAGCCCCACAAAACCAGCACTATTAACTCCAACAATAGACAAGGACATTAACACTCAGGTGGGGCACTGAGCTGTCTGAAGTCACATCATCAGACAGCAGAGAGTCTGGGATCTGAGGTCAAATTTGTCAAGTACTGAAGTCTGTGCTCCTTCCCCTCGGTGCTCTGTGCACCGCTTTAGGGACCCTCCAAAGCCCAACACTCACGTGTCTGCACACTCACTTCGGAGACAGCGGGAGGGCCGCTGCGCCTCTCTGCAGCCTGGTCCAGCCAGCTGCAGGCTCCACGGAGGCCCCAGAGGAAGCAGGCGGTCAGGGGGACAGGTGGGCTGGGCCGCGGCCTGCAGGATGCTGGGAGGGAGGAAGGATGCCGCAAGAGGCCACCCGGGGCTTCCTCCGGAGCCTCAAGAGCCTCCTTGTCTGAGCACAGACGTCCTGGCCTCTTCGCCCAGACCCCCTCCCCTTTTCTGGGTTCCTGCCGCAGCCCAGCATGGGCTCGAAGGCCCACCCCCATTCCCAACCCAAAGTCACCACAAAATGCCATCCTGATTCCACAACACTAGGGTTTGTCAAAGTGCAGGGAACAATGGAAGCTTTCACAGTGACAGGAAAAGGCCTCAGGAAAACCCTGGGGAGGGGGGCACAGGGGGTGTGCAGAGAGGAGGAAAGGGACCCAGATAGAGAAGAGAGGATGAGGGGAGTGTACAGAGACCTGGAAGAGGCAGGGAAAGAGAGCCCACGTCAGAAGTAAGGGACAGGGGTGGGGACAATGAAGTAACAGGAAAAGCAAGAGGGGTGATGAGGCAAACACCAAAAGAGAAGAGGAGACAGACATACAGACGGATAGCACCTGACAGAGACCAAGAAGCCCCTGGGATCCAGGGGATACTGAGAGCCCCACACCCCCTCCCCACGCAATGGTCCAGACCCTGTGCCAGGCCCTGGGGAACCCTTTGCCCATAGGGCAAAGAAACCTTCTCTCCAAATTGCACCCCAAGGCCAGGCGTTCTGAAGTAATCTCAGGCAGAACTTTTTGGAAAGCAAAATACTTTTTAATCACATGAACAGCCACTCCCTGAGTTATCTGTTTCCTGCTCTGGCTTTCCTCCCTTAGCAAACCACACGGATCAGAGCTGAGGGCGGGGAGGGGAAGAGGGGCCGGTCCAGAGGGGTGGAAAACATCCGAATCACAGGGATTGCTAAAGATGTGGGCTTTCCTCTGCGGACTGCTGGTCGCCCGCAGGGGGTGGATGTAAGATTTGCAAGCACCCTGTGGTTTGCTGATGCCGGAGGTGATCTGTCCTCCTCACTGGGTTTCCAGGTCCCTGCACATCCTGGTCGGGTCCCATCTGCTCAGCAAGCCCTTTCTTCTGACTGTGCCTCTCTCTCCTGCTATAGCCACGCTCCAGGTGGGCCAGGCGGCTTCTCCCCAGTACTCAAATGGTGACTCAGGCTGTCACCACAAAACACACAAGGCATTTGAGCCCCTTCCCTATCTGGCCCCAGCTGACCTTCTGACTGGCCGCTGCCACCCTTTTCTGCAAAACTTACACTCAGATAAAGAAGAGCCATTGCCTCCAGTGGTATGTTTGCCCCTGCCAGCCTTTCTCTTTCTGTTCCCTGTGCCCCCAACACTTCACCCAGGGAACGCCCACATACCCTTCAGGGGAAAGTTCAAGGGGCATGCCCCAGCCTCCCAGTCTCAGACAGGGCTAACTGCCTCCTTGCATGCTCACCCCACCATCGAGCCCCCAGGCTGACTGGCGCAGTAGCTAAGAAATCACCCACCACCTTCCTCTGGAGAAGGCCCAGCTCCCCAAACTTCCAGGGGACTTCGTGGTCTGCACTGCTTGCTTTGTTCTGGGTCATGTGCTGCTTCAACCCAGCCTTCAACTTGCTAGATTCAAAGATTTCATTTCAAATTTAAAGAAATTTCACAAACTGTCATCTTGTTTTCCATGAGCCTATCTGTGTGCTGTGGCCATTCCGGCCCTCTGTATCTCTCACTTCTCTGGGAGCGCCAGGCCTAGGTGGGCTTAGTCCCCATTGGCACCAGGAAGGGATCCTAAGCGCGTGCAGTGCCTGTGATGGGTGAAGTGTGAGGTGGACAGTAGAGTTAAGGACAGGGCAGTGGCCACGCAGGAGGTGGCGATGCTGAGGCTGACACTGGCGTAGGCTCTGTCCACTTCCAGGATGCCCCTCTTGGGTTGTGCTGACCACTCTGGGTGTTCTTGGGCCCGCAGTGCCATTTCTACAGGCCGGCCAGCCCCTGGCTCTCCATCAGAGGCCATTTCTGGTGAGGCTTGGCTAGATGTGGCCATGACCAGCCTGGGCTTACCTGGCTTGAGAGAGGCTCTGCACAAATCCTGAGGGGCAGGAAGGTGGTAGGTTAAGAGGTAGAAGGGCTTCAACCTGGAGTGAGGCTTTAGTGTAAGGGCCACAGCCCTGGGAGGAGGGGACAGGGAGCTCTCAGCTAAAAATAGCAATGGGGGAAGGGTGTGGAGGGTGGCCAAGTGCCAGAAAAGAAATCTGATCTGCCCTGGCCGTGAAATGCTGAAGTCAGCAGTTTGAGGCCACTCTGGCAGGAGCCTGGGGGCTGGGGTCCCCACTACTGCCTGGTGAGAAGCTATGGGCCTGACTTCCAGCCCTGCTCAGTTCTTCCTGAAATCACCTCCTCTCTCTAAGACTCAATTTCTGCATTTGACCAATGAGGGGCAGAAAGAGAGGACAGCTTTTCATCCTGACAATGTCCCCTGGGTGAGTGCTAGACCTTACAGTGCTTAGGGGACTGTGAGCTGGCCACACACCAGATTTGTAGGTAGCTTGGTTGTGATCCTGTTTCCAGATGTGGTAATGGAGACCCAGAGAAGTTAAGTCACCTGTCAAGGGTCAAAAAGCAAGTAAGTGGAAGGCCTTGAACTCTGGCCTTTGTGGTTGTTGTCCAATTCCCTCACTGCTAAGTGAGATATCAGAGGTCCAAAAAGCCATGGACTAGTTTCAAGGTCACCTGTAGCACTTTAGTCAGGCAAAGCAGGGGTTAAGAAGCCTCTAAGGCCAGTCTAGGCATCTGCCAGCTCTTCCCATGGCTTTCTGGTGTCGGTGGGTGCAGGATGGTGCACGAGTGTGTTTATGCATGTGTATATGTGTGCCAAAGCTGCTCATGGAACTGCAGGGCACCGAACGTGCCGCAAAAACCTCACGTATTCTTCCCCTTCCGGGTGGGGGCCCTGCAGAGGAAGGGCTACACTTATGTGACTTTTCCAGGAGGTCAGAGGGAAGAAGGAAGCCTGACATTTCCCAATCCCACTGACCCCACTTCTTCACCCAGGCACTGGAAGGTCACTGCATAACTGCCCCTTCACTGTCCCCAAGGGCCAGGGTGCTCAGTGCAGGAAACTCTATAGGCAGCAAAATGATGGAGTGCCCCCAGATGGCCCATTCCCCTCCCTGGGCTCCCAGCTCTAAAACACTCACACCCCCTGCCATGTGCAGGGTTACCTCCACCAACCACTCCTTTTAACCCCTATGGATGAGGAATCCAAGGCCCAGAGAGGTTGAGAGATTTGCCTGAGGTCACACAGCCAGGAAGTAGCAGAGCTGACATTCAAACCCAGGCCTGACTGACTCCCACAACACTACGGGCCTCCTACATGGTCTTAAGCTCTGACCTTCTCCTTACTGTTGTCTGTAGACAGCCCCCACATGACAATAGTCCTGACAGCCCTGGGAAGGGAGGCGAGAGAGTATGTACCCACTGTGGGATAGAGAGCTGTCTGGTGGTACTGTTCTCACACCCCCCTTTGCACACCTCCATCACACTACATTGCACACTCTGTCTCCCAAATCTACTGCCAGCTACACTTCCTCCTGGAAGTTTCCTTCATTGCTCTGGTCTCCACACCTAAGCCCTGACCCCACCTCCAAGGCCTATCTTGTTACTCTCTGCCACAAACCCCTCTGGCAGTCCCTGGGCCCAGTCCACACCTGCTGAAGGAAAGCTGGACACAGTTCTCTGCAGCCTGTGCATACACACCCTTGGCCAGGGTCTCAGCCGGGTCCTCTAAGACTAAGGTGAGCCTGCCAGCCATAGAAGGCACTCATTGGTGTGGGGGCTGGGCTCCCTGGTGGTGGAATCATTAGTCCACTCTTCTCACCAGAACGCAAGGCTCATTCCCAAGCCACACAGCTGCCAGGCCTTTGCATGTCTTTTTGACTCCAGGGCTCCTGGTTCCATAGCAGAGGTTGTTCCTTACTCACACTTGAGTGTGCATCACCACCTGGGGTGTCACTGTGACACAGACTGCCCTCCACCCCCGGTGACGGTTGCAGTCTATGAATCAATAAGTCTGATGGGCCTGAGAATCTGTGTCTCTAGCAAATTCCTGGGTGATATTGATGCTACTGGGCTGGGGACCTACTCTGGAAGCCACTGCCCCAGATGCTCCTGATCACAGACTGTTAAGGTGGGATTTCTCTGTGATGAAAATTGTTAGGGGATCCTGGGGCCCAGGGAGTGGGGAACGGACTATTTGGGGATACTGTATCACCCTGCTGCCTATAGAGTTTCCTGCACTGAGCACTCTGGTCCTTGGGGACAGTGAAGGGTCAGTTTTCCAAGGACTTTCCAGCTCTTGGGTGAAGAAGTGGGGTTAGTGGGATTAAGGAGTTCCAGGCTTCTTTTGTCCCTGCAACTCCCCAGAAAAGTCCCATAAAAGGCAGTCAGATACTATCCTCTCCACCCCTCTCCCACATTCCCATTCTATAGTCCAGGAAACTGAGGCACAGAGAAGGCAGGGGGACTTGCTCCAGCCATACAGGAAAGTAGGGTCAGAGCTGGGAGTAGAGCCCAGGGCTCCTCACACCAGGAGCTGGCTGGTTGCAGGACACTGAAGCTGCTGGGCTTGCAAAGGGCAACAGCCTGTAATGGTGGGGGGAGGGCCATCTCTTTACAAGCAAGACTGGTGGTGTCACTGGCAGTGGGGTGCTGGGAGAGGGCTGGCCTGACTTTCCTGGCCCAGCCCCAAAGCTGTGACTCCTCAGCATCTGGAAACCATCACAGGGAACAATGATCATGGAGCAGGCCTGACTGCTCAGGAAAGCAAAAGAACACGGGCCTGCAGGCACCTCCTGCCCCCACCTCCACCAGTGATGTTTGCCTTGGCACCGGCACACGCAGCTCCCAGCGGACCCAGCTGTTGGGAAAAGTCAGGCCCTGAGCTACAGACGTGGGGGGCTGGCGGCGAGGTTGGGTGCCCAGAAGCCTGGACAGAGGCCAAGAGACTCAGGCTTAGCTCCCTGCTCTGTCCCGAAAGACGCTTGCCTCAGGACTTTAGTTTCCTGGGCCTCAGTTTCCTTGCAAAGAGCTCAGGGACTACCCCAACTGGGCTGGCTGCTCTCCATGTACTGGCTGTGTCTGACCAGTCTGATGCCCAGACCCAAGTTGTCCCCAGGGGTACTGTTTGTCCTCTGTAGGCCAAACAACCAACCATAAAGCAGGGAAGAATTGGGGCCACAATTGCTGTGAGCCTTTACTTCACCTGCCACGGGGACACCCATTCATGCCCTCCACAAATATGTGACCCAGAGGAGGGCAGTTAGCAAGACAGACATATCCCCAGGCCTCTGCACTTACAGGTGGGTGGGAAAGAATAAAATGAAAGTATCAGGCTTGGCACCCATAGCTCAGTGGTTAGGGTGCCACCACATACACCGCAGTAATAGGTTCGAACTGGCCCAGACCTACTAAACAACAATGACAACTACAACAAAAAAAATAGCCAGGCATTGTGGTGCGCACCTGTAGTCCCAGCTACTTGGGAGGCTGAGGCAAGAGAATCACTTAAGCCCAAGAGTTTGAGGTTGCTGTGAGCTGTAACACCACAGCACTCTACTGAGGGCAACATGGTAAGGGTCTGTCTCTTTTATAAATAAATAAAATGCAAGTATCTTATTCAAGTAATTATAGCTATGATGAAAGCTGCGCAGTATGGGCTGCTACTGCAGAGACCCTGGGGGGCCTTACTAGAATGGACCCTCACACAGCAGGGTCTGTCCAGGGCAGTTTGGACCTGCCCAGGCTCTGCCATCTCACAACTCAAACTGCATGAAGGTGGGTGTTTCTTACCTCCTTCTGCCCCTGCTCCAACCCCAATACACTGACACTAGTAAGTTCTGTGACCTGGGATAAGTCCTTTCCCTGTCTAGGTCTCACTTTCCCCATCTGTCAATGAGTGGACAGGATAGGTAAATGCTTCATCTCTTGTGTCCAGTCTGGTTACTCACTTCCAGAGCACTGTGTTGAGAAGGACTCTGTAGCTGCATTCATGCTCATTGGGCAAAAATGGTGTGATATCGGTGATGTTGCCTTGCCACGGCCATGGGTGGCAGGCACATGTGACTTGTGTTGGTGTTCCTGGCCTAGGCGGATGACTAAAGATCCTTCTGGTACAAATATCCCACAAGCAGACAGCACACGGGCTTGAGGGGCAGATGGAATCTGGTCCCAGCCTGGGCTGAGGCCATTCTTCCTCCCAACTCTAGGCCTGGAACAGAGGATAGTTCTGGCCCTGCTTGTGCCACACGGGTGCTGTGGCTTCCAAACATGCCTCTTGGCTGCAGAAGCTCCTTAGAACCATGACTCTTTCTCCAAGAAGCCTTCCCTCCTGGCCCTCAGGGCAAACATCTCCCCACCTCTAGAGGCCACTTGTGCTTTGTGCATCTCTGTAGTATGTGCCACTTGGTTTGTGTCTGTCCCCTCCTCTCCAGACACTTCCTCAAGACCCATATTGGACACCTCTGATTCCCTAGGCTCAGCGTGGGTCTGGCACAGGGCAGAGAGCCTTTGGGGAGGAGGTAAAGGACAGAGTGACCATTTGGACTTTACTATCAGCCTGAGATAAGCAGCTAGAAGGGAAAGCCAGGAAAGGTTGGCTCATGGGGAAGGGGGGTGGGCAGTGGCCCGGCAACTTCCTGGACAAGCGCGCCGGTTGATGTTCCTGGTCCTCAGTGTGGCCATTGTCCCTGATGGTCCAGAGAGCAGGCTCAATAGGCCCTCTGTCCCTCCCTGAGCAGGCCAGCTCAGCTCGGTGGTGTCCCAGCCGGGCAGCTGGGAGGCGAGGACCAATACTTCCTGTCCCCACTGTGAGTATTCAGAGGGGCTGGGGGATGAGGGGGGCTCTCAAGACAAGCACCCATCTGTGTCCCCTAGAGAAGCACTGCCCAGCTGGGGGAGGAGGCGGGAGAAGGGAGAGTGGCACTGAGAGTGGCACTGAATCCTGTGTCTCAGCCCCTCCCCTCCCAATTAGCTCTCCCTTTAAGCTGGAACTGTCAGGAGGGCCACTCTGGCCTTCTTTCACTTCCTCAAATAGGCCAAGCACATCCATGCCTCACCTCACGGCCTTTACACTTATGGTTTCCTCTGCCAGGAATATGCCTCCCCCAGATCTCCATCCAGTTTACACCCTGCTTCATTTGTCTCTATTCATGCTGTCACACCCTCAAAGATGCCAGTCCTGACAACCCTATTTAAACCTGACCTAACACCGCAGCATACCCGTTTGTGTCTATTTCTTTACTGTGTGTTGCCCCACAGAGTGTGAGGGGCACTCTTCCCTTGTCTTTCTTGTTCACTGTGGTACATGCCCAGTGCCTGGAGCAGCACCTGGCGTACAACAGATGCTCAAGAAACACATGCTGAATGAACAGATAAAAGCAGCAGCCTTGAACCTGCACACTGAGACATGTGCTCAGAAGCAGCAGGGCTCTGTGTTTTGGGGTGGCTGGGAGGAGGCTGGGAGGCATGCGGGAAGATGATGTCAGAGTGGAAAGGGCTCCACGTGGCTGGGGCAGCTTGAACAAAATGCAGGCCAGCAGGAAGCACAGAGGGCTTGGGGCTCAGAGGCCAGCAGAGGCCAGGCCACTCTGGGCCCTGGGACCACATTGCAGAGGTAGAAGTCAGCCCAGGGGAGACAGGGATGGGTTTGAATTGGGGGTGCCAAGGTTAGCCCGGCATTTTGGAAAGATCTCTGTGGCTGTGCATGGAGAATGGATTGAGTCAGGGGGAGGGACGAGATGTGAGGACATCCGTTGTAGGGTGCTGCCGCATGGCTGGGGAGAGGTGATGATGGTGGTCTGGGTGGCAGACAGCAGAAGGGCAAGGGACTCTGAGACAGGCAGGAGGTAGAGTCTAGTCCTAGGGCAGAGAGCAAGGGTTCAGGAACAACTCCAAGGGGTCTGGCCACAATTATTGCACACAAATGTTGGGTGGGACAGGCAATCCCTTCCTGGCTCTGAGCAGGGCAAGGCTGGTGGGTGAGAGAAGGTGACAGCTGTGCCCTGTAGTGGTAGTGATGGATGGATGGGGGACTGGCCACATTGGTGGCAGGCAACAGAGATGGATGGGACAGCTTGATGATAACTACCTGCCTTGGCTGCTGTCCCCAGAAGTCACCTGTAAACCTGTTACCTAAGTCTATAAAATATGCCCCTGTGAGCAGGGTCCCCAAAGCTAATTTGGAGGTGGGGCCAGGCACCCTGACATGGTACTATAATCACACACACACTCTCTGCTGCAGGTGAGCAAAGGAACTCAGAGCAGGAAGGGCCTACCTAGAAATGACCAGGCTACATGAACACAGGCCACTAAGGCTGGCCCAGGGCTTTCTCCCCTGTTCTAAAATAATCCTTCAGAGCCAAGAAGATGGTGTTGTGTCTACAATGGAAGGAAATCCAGAAGGGAGAAGATGGACCTGCAGTTTAGAAGGAGGCAGCCTGGGCCCTCCTGTGGCTCTGCCCACACAGTGTGTTCACAGCATAGTCATGGCACATGGCCGCATGGGCCTGCCATGGTCTCCTCCCACTTCCCAGTGGCCCCCCACTTACAAAGCAGAAGGCTGAGGCCAGTGGCAACAGGTGACCTCAGCACCACACAGCCCGTGAGGGGCAGAATGGACTCAGCCTCCTGGGCTCCACTCAGTCCAGTGCCGGGAGAGAGTCTAAAGTAACCATGGGGATGCAGGCAACTTCCAGAACGCTGTCCCGGCCTCTCCTGACGCTGACACACTGAGATACCACCAAACCACTCTGAGAAGACCTCTCAACCCCAAGAGGGCTGTGTGTTATGCCAAGGTAGAGGGTTTTCCAACCTGCCCCCAGTGCCATCTCCAAGAGCCCATGTTCCTCTCTAGGTGACACCAGGGCAGGACCCTCAGCAAGTCAATTGTCAACAGTCCCTGAAGCCCTCACTCATGTGCTCCTGCCAGTGCTCTGTCCCTCCTGCCCTTGCCTCACTCCCAGCAGCCCAGACAGCTGGAATCTCAGGAGCGGGAGGAACCACCTGGGAAGTGTCAGCTTGTATAAGCCTGGGAGCAAAGTCTCCTTGCTCAGCCTCCCTGGCGGCAGTGAGCCCACTGCTCTGGGCCTGGGTGGGCACAGGTCCACAGATGCACAGGCATGCACACACACAGAAAATCACATGGCAGTGTGCTTCCCCAGGCAGGCACAGTGGCCTGACCTGCCAGCTCTGTTTTAAGTCATTGACAGGGAAGCAAGTGGCAAGGACAGAACAGCAGCTCCTTGAACCAGCTCCAGAACCTCCAGAGAGGTGGCTATGAGAGTTTCCTGCTAACCTCCCAGGTCCCTGAGCTTGCCAACAGTGAGTACCCACTATGTGAGTGTGTCAGTGAGGGCGTACATGCTGTGTTTGCCCTCACCCTCCAAGAGTCCCATGTATGCGGACGTGGCTGGGCAGAGCCCCTGCTCTGTACCTATCTCCACAGGTGTCCTCAGGTTGGGGGTAGGTCCAAGGCTGGTCAGCTGCAGGAAGCTTTGGATTTCCAAAAATGATAGAAACAGCTGCATTGAAAATTAGGAGAATCACACTGAAGGAGGAGAAGATACAACCACTCTTATCTTTCCTGGGAAATGTCTATTTCCCTGTCTGTGAGCTGCCTATGGCCACAGGGAGACGGGTCCCTGTCTGGCGATGGTCTAGCTGAAGTGAAAGAGAGCTCTGGTATGCAGCCCTGAAAACCTGGGCTTGAATCCTGATTGCCATTACCACAGCAAATTTCTGAAATGCTCTGAGCCTTAGTTTCCCAGTATTTAAGTGAGAATGATAATACCTATCAAGCATGTAGCTGAGAAAATTAAAGAGCTCATGAGTGCAAATTGCTTGCCACTCAGTTGGAATTCAGGAAAAGGTAGCAGGGAAGGAGGGCCTCTAGGAGCTTAGCAGCTCTATGTGGTCTCTGTCCCAGCCTGTGTGATACGCAAGACCATGAGGAACACCTTTGGGGCAGGAGTTATCTAAGGCAGATGCAGTGAGTTGGGGACAGGACCACTAGAGCCAAAGGGATCCAGGCAGATCATCACCACCACCATCATCGTCATTATATGACCTCAAATCTCTGACATCCACGGCCCCTACACTCCTTGTCCTCTACACCATCAACATCCTGAAAACAGGCTCAGCGCCTGTGGCTCAAGCGGCTAAGATGCCAGCCACATACACCTAAGGTGGTGGGTTCGAATCCCCAGCCCGGGCCCACCAAACAACAATGATGGCTGCAACCAGAAAATGGCCAGGCATTGTGGCGGGCGCCTGTAGTCCCAGCTACTTGGGAGGCTGAGGCAGGAGACTCGCTTGAGCCCAGGAATTGGAGGTTGCTGTGAGCATGATGCCATGGCACTCCACCCAGGGGACAGCTTGAGGCTCTGTCTCAAAAAAAAAAAAA
>CAUYTI010008285.1:0-12913 GCA_963575145.1 Galago senegalensis
GGTACAGGTGAATCTTTCTAAGAGTAGAATGTGAACGTTTTAAAGCAATAACTGAGAAAATGACATGAAGGCTGTGTTGACCAGTTTGATGGAAGTATTTCAGAATGCATGTGAAAACCCCACACTGTACCCCAGAAGAGAAAAAAAAAAAAAAAAAAGGATAGGCCTTTTCACTCAGTGTCATTCCATGTTGATTCTCTAAAGTTGTTGTGTGTATTAATACTTGATTACTTTTTATTGGTGTCTATTATCAGCAATAAAATCGTGATATAGGCGTAAGAAAAAAAAAGAAAAGCCCTAACGCTGAAAACAGGGTGGCTGGAGTGAATTGAAAAAGAGGGAAAGAGGGAAAGGAAAGGTTCATGACAGGAGAGCAGTAGGGAGGGGGAGGCACAGAGCAGGACATTGTTAAGAATTTTGACTTTTACTGTGAGCAAAATGGGGAAACTCCCTAAAGGGGCTTTGAGAAGAGGAGGGATTTTCTCTGATTTAGGTCTTAACAGGCCATTCTGACTATCATGCGGAGAACAGACTGTGGAGGGGGGCAAGAGTGAATCAATTAGGAGAAATGTAAGCTAGAGATGCTGGTGGCATGGCCCAGGGTGTTAGCAGTTGAAATGGTAATAGGTGGCCAGATTCTAGATTTATTTTGAAGGTAGAGCCAACAGGAGTTTTTGGTGTATTGTATTTATGGTATGAGGGAAAGCAAAATCCCAGAAGGGTATGGGAAAAAGAGAAGGGGCATTTATCTCACTTTGGGAAATCCAAGAAATGCTTCCCAAAGCAGGTGCAATTAATTGTCTTGAGGAGCCACAGGAATAAGTGACAGTGCCAGATAAGGCAGGTAGGGGAGGGTGAGGAATTCTAGATAGAGGAATTATCATATACAGGGAGAATAAAGGCATGGCATGTTTGAGGAACTGTGAAACGTCTTACAAGAAGGAGCTACATGCTAGGAGATGAGTTTAGAGAGGTGAGCACTGGTTGGACCCTCTGCAAGGAAAGCTTACCATTTAGAAGAATCTTTATGAGTTCTAAAGCATCTGTTTTGCAAAAGGAATATTCAAATTGGGTTAGCGTCAAACAAGATCCATGTTGGCCAGTGGTGGAATTAGCTGGTGGGAATGCACCAAAACACCAGGGAGTATTTTAGTCTGTTTTAAACTTCTCAGGAGGCCTAGTTCTTTAATCCTGTAAGGAATAGAGCTATTAGAGAATTGGCTACAACTACCCCTTGTCAGGACTAAGTGCATCACAGACAAGCAACTGGCTGGAAGAGGACTTTTTCGGCCCAAGTGAGCAGATTGTTTAGTAGCTGCTAAGCGATGGCTATTGTGCCTAGTCTATTGCCACAATATTCAATTAGAACAAGACTCTATCTCAGGAAGAGAATGTGAAACAACCTGTTTTCAGCTTATTAAGAAAAGTAAGATATTCCAAAGTATGTCTCAATTTTAAGGCAATAACATGGCATACATATTTATAATCTTTTGCCTATTTCCAAGTTTAAAATATGAATATACTGTATTGACTCACATACAGGTTACTATAAACTCAATCTGCATTCTATAACTGAATTTTGATTTCACATCCGTATACAAGCACTCCTCCTAGCAAAGTGGTTTATTTCTCTAATGTACTATTTAGCATCTTGAAATTCTCCCATAGTAATGTGTTTTCTTGTCCAATTCTCATTGCTAAGAATATTTACCTTGTAGCTGGTCTAAATTCCCTCTTTTCTATGTAGCTTAAATCTGTTTTTCACCCTCCTACTCTCTTCAGGGAAGGAGAATGACTAGTCATGTCTGACAAATGGAGAATGCGAAAATAGCACTCTGTGGTCAGGTCTGCACAGCCAAACTGAATGGAAGGCTTGAAGCCAGTAATTGAAAGAGATACTTTTGTTTTATTTATCCAGATAATAGCTTTATTTCTACATTTTTTCTTTGCTTTTTCAGACCAAACAGTCACTGGAATGAAGAAAAATGTTTCGGTTATACGTATAAAACACCTTGCAAAGGCTCTCCGAATTCTGAGAGTTCCCTTTATTTTAGCTATTGATGAGTGAATATATATTTGTGCACCTTCATTCTAAGGAGTAAGGAATGGACTAGTGTACCGGAGTTAATACATGTGGTGAATGAAGGTAACTAATATTCCTAAGGGCAGTCTGAAGGGGGAGTGTGTGATCAAGTATCTTATTCATCTTTAAGAATTAAGTGCATTGTAAATGCTATTTATGGATATTGAGAGGTCATTTATTTTAGACTAAAGATATAAAGATATACTTTTTTTTATTTTTACTGACTCTAGGATCCATTCTTATTTTCTGGAGATGTCAATAGGAAGTGGTCTTGGACATAACTGCTAATTTATTAGTACTTTGACATTTTTTGTTATCTTATATGAAATACACCTGTAAGAACACAGAAAGCAAAGTTTAATCTCTATCACTTTTAATAGTCATTTAATGGTAAGAGGTGGTATCTATCGGATGAATAGTAAGTTGTACTGACATAATTGATTTCTAACACCTTTGGCCTCCTTAGAGGAGAATAAAGAAAATAAGATATGCAAAGACCAAGGCTGGTAATGTGCTTATTTTCAAGGCTGCACTTGGAATGAGAATTCGGGAATAGAAGCCAATGGTGTTGGGGTCTTCTCTCAGTACTACTGGTGATCTCATAGACCACTTGATTTCTGAGGGGCTACCTTTAAGGGAGATGTGAGAACTACCATTTACACCAACGATAACATGGTTTAAACATGTAAATTTTCAGGTCTTCAATAATAAATCAATTGAAAACCGATTATGCAGGCTAGAATAATGCCCTAGTGTCATGGGAGATGATTAGCAATTTAGGCAAGTGAAAACATTTTATCATTGTACTGTTTCTGGCAGCAGAACCTTTTGTGCCCAATAATACTATTTAGCATTTTATAATTTGGGATTAAGCTATAGTATGCTGAACAAGTACCTTAATGAGCTGATACCAGATGTACCTTAGTGGAGAATGCAGGCCTAAATATTTTGTGCTTTTTATTTTAGTAATACATTAAATGCAATATTGTATTATTTAGACCATACTTAGAAATCAATAAAGAGGCAGCTGAAGCTACTTTGAATGCACCTTTGCATGGTCACTACTATATCCGAATGACTTTCATAGGTCTTCAATTTGGTTATACTAAAGCTCACAGAAAAAGAATTTCATTTTATAACATAATTTGAGAAAATGCCCAACTCTTAATATCCATATGGAAATGTTTCCACATAGCAGACGAAATAAACTTGAATGCCTAGAAATCACTATGGTCTGGGTGTCTTTCCTGTTTTGTCCCTAATCAGGCTCTGGGAAAACAAGTGACTTTTTTTTTTTCTCACCCACTGTGAAAGTTATGAGATTCTTTTGCTCAAATCACCCAGGAAAAAAAGCTTGGAAGTTCATGGCCCTTAGAGAGTTGCTGATTCTGCTAAAGCAGATTAAATGCCCATATCACATGTGTCATATCCTGCAGCTAACAAGAAAGAGAGCAAATGCAGCGTGGCCTTCATCTGGGGAGCCAGTGGGCTGTCAGCCCAGCCTAGGGTGCCTTTCATCATGAGGTTGTGTACCAGCCAAAATATGCTTCAAAGATGAGGCAGCACAGCAACAAGGCATTATTTTGCATCTTGGCAGGAACGTTTGTTTAACAGTTTGAACCCTTATCGTAGCTTTAAAACAATGATTCTGGGTTGGGGGTAGAGGTCTTTGGGCCCTGTTTTATTTTACCTGTTTGCACCTCAGAAGATGAAGAAAGGCTCTTTGCTTACCTGTGAAGTTGATTTTCAGCAAGTAATCCTTGTACAACTTCTTCCCATCCAGAATCTTCATAGCGTCACAAAGCTTGGTAGTGTTGGGACAGAGGGTGCGCTGCATTTTGTGCAGCGCGTGGGCCATGGCATACACAGCGTTGACTACAAACATGATCTTGGATTCTTGCTCGTAGTTGCTGCTGTCGATGGCCAGGTGCTTCTCGCACAGGCGCCTGTGGTTCCGCTTATTCTGGAGGCTGCACTGGAACTTCTGCTCCCAGAAGTCCCGGAACCAGGGGTTGCGGTGGTTGGTGTAGGGGCTGAGGCTCTGGAAGTAGCGGTCGAACTGGCGGATGGGCTGCGAGGCCAGCTCCAGGGTGATGGCGCCGTAGGCCACGTGCTCGCTGCCCTTGACGATGCTCTCCTGTGCACCCCAGCCGTCACTGGCCACCCAGGTGAACGAGGCGTTGGCGCGGCTGGCGGCGGCGATGAGCTCCCGCGAGTCGTCGCTGCGCATGAAGAGGACCACGACGCGCGCGTTGGGCTTCTGCAGCAGCTCCCGGATCACGCTGTCGTAGGACTTGCGGATGTTGGAGCGACCCACCTTCTCGGCCGTGGCGATGCAGATGTTGCGCAGGCGGGCTTCCTGCTCGAAAGCCTCGATCCCTGTTTCTCCGTAGTCGCCCTCGGAGGCCACGGTGGACACGTAGGTCCAGTTGAAGAAGCGCAAGATCTCGGCCATGGCTTTGGCCTGGTAGAAGTCAGGGGGCACGGTCCTGGCAAAGTAATCATAGCGCGATTTGTCGCTGAGCTTGGCGCTGGTGGAAGCGTAGCTTATCTGAGGGATCTGGAAGAGCCGGAGCAGGTTGGCCACCTGGGGGAGGGAGAAAGGGCAGGTACCTTTTTTAGACACCCAGAGGCAAATGAATGGGTATGAAAAAAGAATAAGACCATTTGTATCTTTTACCGAGTTTTCTTTTCACCTCTAGATCACTACATATAGTTGTTGGGATGAATGCCAGACGCTTCCCGGATACTCTATTTTGGGTGTGCAGGAGCAAGCCCAAAGCAGGTGGTGTGTGTGTTGGGAAGGGACCAGCAGAGAGGGGCACCACTCTCCTCTGTGCTCGGTGCTAGACCCTACACTGGGAGAAATCCTTGTCAGCTCCTTCAATGCGGTTGTCATAAGTTTTTGGGGTCCTGTTATAGTTCAAACAATGAGCTACAGTGAATTGGCCAAGCTTGGTTTTTAGACAACTTGGCTACAGTTGTATAAAAGAGCCCGGGTTCTGTCTAATTCTCACCTCCCCCTCTTTTGCTAAAAACAGCAGTCTTTGAAAGAGTTTAATTTGGGAACTGTATGCCACATGGGCAGTCCAAATTAGACATTTATCATCTAGGTTAAGAAAAAAAAATCAATTCTACTGAAATTCTATTTTGTCCACCCAAATTTCAAGGCACAAACTTATCTAAATTCTTGAAAATCTTGACCAAAAATTTTCCTCATTTTCTTTTAAAACTTTGCTTTTGCTTGGACTTTGTGAAAAGAAGTTATACAAATATGCGATTCTTATGGCATTTTGATTAAAAATCAAATTCAAACGTATGGAGGACCTTGACAAGAACCACCTACTTCAAAATTTTTAAAACTTATTCTAAATAAAAATTTTAAATCTTTTCTAATTCAGCTATCAACAATATTCCATTGCTTTTATTTATTTTAGAATAAAAAAGGAAAGTGATAGTTTATCAGGAAGCATGTTATGCATAAGAGTTTTTGGAGAAATTATATTTACAAATATCTAAACAGACTGTGTATATGTATATCCAATAATAAGTTGGTTTTTATTTTTTCCTGGCTATCTCACATGTTCTGAAACTGTTTTCTCTAAACTAACTCTAGTTAAATTATGTAATGCTAAGTAGACCTTCATCAGAACCAGCACTGAATATTTCAGTATGCTCTATGTACATTGGAATAAATATTAGTATTTAGAAGTTTTCCTTCTGGAAATTGTGGTTCCACATTTATATTTGCCACGTAGGAAGCACAGCTTGAAACAGGCAGCTGTTAGCAAAGAGCACAAGCAACATACAACAACTGACATCTGAGTCCCGATTAATCATCATTTGTCTGGCAAAGGAGACCAAGATCAAGTTTATACAGAGCTCCACAGCATGTTCTTGGAGATCTGGCCTGCTATGAAAACCAGTATTTGATATAGCCCAGAGCTATCAACAATATTCCCTATGTCTTTTCAAATATTACTACCTCTCACTTAACCACAAATAGAACAGCTAGTAATCTGGACCTTAATATGCAATATAATGCCAATTAAATACCCCCAATATTTCCTGTATTTAGCATTCTAGGATAGGGTTGAATTTGGGGAAACAGAGGTAGAAGGGTAGATGACTGGGTAGGTGAAGGCTAGTATGTAATTTATTTCTTCTTTTCTCAGGACCAGGGGACTCTGGACAAAATGGCCTATACTGACACATTTGAGCATAGGAATATTGCTTGTTTCCTCAGCCTGTTTGAAAGGGCAGGTGGCACTGAGTAGGTACTGTCATTGCTTCTAGAATGAGTACATGGCTTCCTTTGGATTTATGGCAGGCTTGGTAATAACAGCCTTGTCTGTGCATGGGCTTGACTTGATAATGAAGTGTCTGGGTAACACTGGAGAGGCCAGCTCTTCTTGATGCGGTAGTTTTCTCATCTTCAAGTTATAGTCATCAGAACCCGAACTCCTCAAGGAGACAGAGAATGAAAGGAGCTTAAAAAAACCTTCAGACATCCTTTTCTGGCAGATAGGAACCACACTGAAAAGATCCTAAACTGTTGAAACTTTCTTCTCCCAGAGGGGTAGGAGTAATGAGGAGCTGCTCAAGAAAAGAAACTCCTGTCTTTTAACTAGTAGGATCCTGGGGCTTCATGCCTCCCTTTCCAGGATATCTGAGAACAATTTACCATCAAGCAGGCTGGACAAAAGAAGGAACTAGCCACAGAGCCCTGCTACGTGGGGAAGGATCTCTGCCCTGGGAAGGGGCACATGAGCTGTAGCCTTTTTGGAAAGGTGGTGACTTAGGACAAGATAGCAATTGCTGCCATCGTTTTAAGGATAATTATGTATACTTTTGTATGTGTGTGTTTAATAAAGAGACCACAACCAACTCTAGATAAGGAGTTTGAAACATGAAAATAGAACACTAGCAAGCACTATCTCACTTGTATCACCTGTATTGAATAGCATGGAGCAATACTATAGTTCAAAGTTATGTTATTAAGAGTTACATGAGAAACACATGTAATATGCTAATAATAATATAATAATAGAGAAAAGTGTGGAATAACTTTTATGATAGTGAGCTGTTCCTTTTAAAATTCATTTTCTTTCATTATAAGGGTAAAATGCTTACCTTAAAAGTAAGCACCACAGGAGGCAATACATTATAAATCTCTTTTCTTTTTCCTCTCTCACCTCCTCTAACCTTATTTCTAGAGAATAGCTTTCATAGTTTGGTTTCTGTATTTTAGAAATGCATGTGTTCTGTTGTAAAATCAGTTACCACTGTATTGGGCGTTTACATATACAGCAGAACCTCCACAGCTGAACACTTCCATACGTGACCATCTCCTGAAGTTAACCTAATGTTTGTAGACTGGACATGCACCACATGTAGGTATCAGCACAGTAGGCCTAGTCCCTTATGTTGACCACCTGTGTATGTTGACCAGTTTGTTATTGTCCCTTATAGAAGTTCTACTGTGTGTATATATATATATATATATGTACATATATATATATATATGTACATATATATATATATATACACACAATTTCTTCTTTGATATTCACAATAGCCTTTTATGGTGGACATTATTATTTCTATTTTAAAGATGCAAGATGCTGAATTTTGCTAGGTGGAGAAATTTATTTATAGTCATATGGTTAGAACGTGGGATCGGACTCAGGATGTAAAACCAGATCTTTCAATGTCAAGTGCCATGGCTGCCTATTCATAGCTTCTCTCTACCCTTTACTCTGTGACTGTAAACCTGAGACCTCCAGCACAGAAAGGCATCAGGGTAGAAAGGACCAGAAGCAATGTTATGGTATTTATCATAGATTGCCTTATTGCTGTAAGTAGAAACTTTCTTTTTAACATAAACTTAAACTAGATTTGGGCAATATCCAGGTAGTTGTCAGCTGGGTTTCTGCCTCATTTGTCTAAAAGCTGGGCATCTGAAACATTCCTGACTTGCTTTACTGGCCATATGGTTTCTCTGAGAAAGCCTGAGGAAGTAAGGGGACCTCCTACACTGGACATCACTTTGAATGGTGCAAGAATTGTTTTAGAATGAAGAAGTAATATAAAATTTTGGAAGAAAGTTACCAAATTATGTTATTATTAGTAGGAGCGAAGGAAGGAAAAACAGGATCCAGTTATACATGCTTTAGAAAAAAATGTTTAAAAAGTAGAGATATGCTCAAATAGATACTGATTCTAAAAAGAAATATGATGAAAAGAAAAAGAACATGACTTAGCAGAGGAAGAAGGGCTTAAAACATAATTCACGCAATACAAAATAGCCTCAAAAAGACAGAGAAGGCAAGAACTCCAAAGAAACCACTGAGTTGCTGGGTTGGCATTGGTGGATTTGTGTGTTAAAAGAACTGGTGACACTGGATGAGAACTGGTGGTGTGTCGGGGGCTTCTTCACACACACTGTGAAAGATCAGTGTGAGCCTTAGGAATGAGGGACACTAAAGCACAGTGGGAAAATGGAGGAAAGTGCTTTTTGTTGTTGTTATTTTGTTTTATTTGAAGTTATGTTTCAGGAGATGTGGCAGAAAAGGCTACAACCAAGGGATGGAGAAGTTGGTTCTCTATGAGTAAAGGAAAGACACTGCTCAGGCCTTCTTGTTTCCTTATTTTCCCCATTGAGAATGTTTTCTTACATGGAAATGGTAATACAAATAACACAAAAAGGTCTCGTCCACAAATGTAGGAGAGAATTATGGGGCTTTCTTTGAAAAGAAAAGCCCGTAATCATATTAATTTGAGTTGGCCCCCTGCCATGATTAGGGGAGGAATTGCAGGTTAGATTACAGAATCATTATCAATACTTTTTTCAAAAAATCAATAATGAGAGGACTCAAAGGGTGAAAACAGAGGAGGAAGGACAATATATTCAGGAAATATAAATAAAGGATAAATATAAATTAATAAGCATGATGTGCTTTGGAAATTTTCTAGAACAGAGTTTAATAGAGAACAAAGGAACACTTAGAAATGAACCTAGGATGTGGGGAGAGGGGAGAGGGAGGGTGAGGGAGGGTGAAGGTGGGTGGCGGGAGGGTGATTGGTGGGATCACACCTCATCCTATAAGGGTACATGTGAATCTCTCTAAATGTAGAATATAAATGTCTTAACACAATAACTAAGAAAAAGACATGAAGTCTATGTTAACCAGTTTGATGAAGATATTTCAGACTGTATATAGAAACAGTACACTGTACCATCATAGTATTAATGTACACTGCTATGATTTAATAAAAAAAAAAAGAAAGAAAGAAATGAACCTAGGCAGTTACTAGGAATCAGCATGGGCTCAACTAAAGTGAATTTCACCAAGAGGATGTTTTGCCAACATTAGTTGAACTATCTAGGGAAGAGCTGAAGCCTGGAAGACCATGACTTCAGCAAGGGGTTGGGGACATTACATGGACTTCTCGGTGGCAGGCAAGGTGATAGGAGTTGGATAAAAAAGCTAAATATATTCAAAGAGAGCAGCTTGCAAGAAAGTTTATATACATGTATAGTGGGAAAGTAAATTTGAAATTTTATTAATACAATTAGAAAAAATATAAATAAGCTGCAAGATCGTTCTCTTGTAAAACTGGAAGGAATCATGATGTTTTGAAGCTTTTGTTTTATAGGTGAGGAAATGGAAGCTCACAGGGTGAAGTGACTTTCCAAAATTTACACAACCAATAGGCAGAAAAGTCAAGATTAGAGCTTTGTCTCTTGATTTCCCCAAAAGACTGGACTCCCTCTCTGGAAACCATATGATATTATACAGAGAGAGATGTAAGTTGCTGCATTTAAGTTAAAATTACACAAGTGGAGAAAGAAGAAATGAACTAGGAGAAAGGAAGTTATGAATGCAAATTTGAATATTACAATTTACCATGCACCAGAAATCTAAGGGTGGCTTAAGTCAAAGAAGGGTTATTACATCCTTTGTTCTCTTTGTATTCTAATTCATTATTCTTCAAAAGTGAACTGAGAAGATTAATTGTAGTCTTCTCATTCTCTAAGTTACTGTTCTCAGACCATCTTCTTTGGGAAGCCTTTTAAAGATCCCTAATATTTTTGTGCCAGCTACTAGTGCATAGGGATTTTACCAAAGAGCCCAGGCCTGGTAGGAATTGTGGAACTACCCATTATATTCACTCTTTCCAGATTTACTCAATCTATTCCGCGATGTGAGCTCCTAAGTGATTCCTCTCACTGTAATGTTGTGATGATGTATTTCAAGCTATAACATGTCTTGTCTGTTTTTATTTCTGAAGCTAAAAACTCCTCTAGTTGAGGATTATGAGCAATCACTCCTTGTTACAAAAAGTATATTTTTTCATTTGTCAGTCTTTACTTTGCGATGGCTCCATAGACTGTTTACTGAGTGACCATCTACAGTGATAGCAAAGATAGTCTAAGAATCTACTGGGAAAATTCTGCTGGGGTAATGAGAACTTTAAGCTATAAATATCACAATTAGGTTTGGCTTTATGATTTATGTGAGAAGCACAATGATCTGATAGTAGAGCCCATTCTTTCCTAGGGCCCAAGAGGCCCCAGGCAGGTAAATGATGTTTAGCAGAAGCCCTTGCTACATGCAGCATGTTCTATCATTTTATGCCCAATATTCAAATACTATAGAGATCCTTTTTTTTTTTTTTTTTGCAGTTTTTTTTTTTTTGCTGGGTCCAGGTTTGAACCCACTACCTCCAGTATATGGGGCCAGCACCCTACTCCTTTGAGCCACAGGCACTGTCCATATAGGGATCCATTTTTTAGATGGTTGGAATTTATACAGGACTTATGTATTGCAATATTTTCTTTGTTTTGAGACAGAGTCTCACTTTGATACCTTCAGTAGAGTGCTATGGCATCACAGCTCACAGCAACCTCAAATTCTTGGGCTTAAGTAATTTTCTTGCCTCAGCCTCCTAAGTAGCTGGGACTACAGGTACCCACCACAATGCCCGGCTATTTTTTTTTTTTTTAAGAGATGAGGTCTTGCTCTGGCTCAGGCTGGTATCAAACTTGTGAGCTCAGACAATTCACCTGCCTCGGCCTCCCAGAGTGCTGGGATTATAGGTGTGAGCCACCCTGCCTGGCCTGATATTACAATATTTTCATGGTAGTCTATCAGGTCATAAGTATTGACTTTATTTTTTCTCAGAAGCAATGATTAGGATGCTGAACTTATTCAGATGCTATTGTGTTTTTTATAGAAGTTGCTATGTTCTAAGATTAGCATTTTTGTCTTTTTTCCATTTTTGTAGTTGTTAGGATGGGCTTCACTTACAGTAGTTGTCAAACAAACCACAGTTGCATGTTGTCAAATATCTGCCACCATTTCCCCACTATTTTCCTTTCCAAATGAACTCATCTCTATGTAAATAGTTTCTCTGACTTACCATGTTCCCAAATCTATGTGCCTTTGCACAGGTGTTGTTCTTTCTCCTAGAATGGTCTTTCCTCCTGTCTCCTTTGAGGAACCATTCTTGGTGCCTCCTTTTAGGCTGACTTGTGTCCCATTCTCTGAGCCTTTTTCACTCCTTTATGTATTTCTCTCATGGAACTAATTAAAATTTGTGTTGACTTTTAGATTATTCATTAATTTCTCCATTGGAATGAGAACTCTTAAGAACAGGGCAGGTGATTTGTGCCAGAATGTTTATTGCAGCCCAATTCATAATTGCTACAGAATATAAATGTCTTAACATAATAACTAAGAAAATGCCATGAAGGCTATGTTGACCAGTTGGATGAAAATATTTCAAATTGTATATAAAACCAGCACATTGTACCCCATAACTGCATTAATGTACACAGCTATTATTTAATAATAATAATAATAATAATAAAAAGAACAGGGCATTAATAATGTGGATAATTTAATAATAATAATAATAATAAAAGAACAGGGCATTAATAATGTGGATTATTAATCTCTGTACACTTGAATGCCTCACAAAGTAGAGAGGTACTCCATAGTGTTTGTTAAATGAATGAATTGAGGAAGGAATTGATATTTTGCTGGGCTACTGTGTACCATTTTCTGATTAAAAGCACAGGTTTCTGTGTGTGGGAGGGAAGGGAGAGCAGGCAATGTAAATCTACTCTCAAACACACTAGTAATGATTGCTGTGTAATGTGGATCCGTCCTTCACTAACCACATTCATTTTTCTTTACCAAAATGAGACAAAGAGTTGGTTTAGACATTCAGGAATCTGTAGCCAAGGCTTTTATAGCATTAAAACCAATTTCTTCAAATTGGTTGAAGAAATGAATCTTCAAAGATTCATTTAAACATATACCTACTGTAGGTTTCACTATAGAAACTGATAGTAAGGTCTTCCAGGAAGGTAAGTTTTCCTGGATAAATGCATCATGTACAAGGTACCTACACAGTCAAATACTCAGATCTCACATTGCTTGCTCACTTATTTTTCTTGCTTTGGGAATGTCTAAAACCTTATCTTTCCCACAATCAGTAGCCAACTGTGGAGTGATGCTACTATAGGTATCCAAGCTATCCTTGCTTGCGGCTGGGAATTTTGAATCAAAGTCCAATTTACTTAAGAGTTTTACTTCTCTATACCTTTTTTGGTTTGTTTGTTTTTAGCAAGTCCTAGAGCAGTGATTTTCAACTAGTGTGCTGTGAGAAGATCTTAGGTATGCTGCAAACATTTTCAAAGATCATTAATTAAATTGTTTTTGAAAGAAGTTCACATTATAACAA
The DNA here is from genome assembly GCA_963575145.1 of Galago senegalensis. Classification (NCBI taxonomy): domain Eukaryota; kingdom Metazoa; phylum Chordata; class Mammalia; order Primates; family Galagidae; genus Galago; species Galago senegalensis. The sequence goes on from CAUYTI010008285.1 coordinate 12,839, forward strand.
AGAAATATGTACCAGAATGTTTATTGGAGCCAAGTTCATAATCGCTAAGTCATGGAAGAAGCCCAAGTGCCCATC
>CAUYTI010008286.1:0-12699 GCA_963575145.1 Galago senegalensis
GCTGGGACCACAGGCGCCCGCCACAACGCCCAGCTATTTTTTGGTTGCAGCCATCATTGTTGTTTGGCGGGTCCAGGCTGGGGATTCGAACCCGCCACCTTAGGTGTACGTGGCTGGCGCCTTAGCCGGTTGAGCTATAGGCGCTGAGCCATCTTCCTCAGTTTTTTGAGATAGAAATCATAAGACATAAATTTGAAGCTTTTTATTTTATTTTATTTTAGAGATAGAGTCTCACTTTATCACTCTAGGTGGAGTGTCATGGCCTTACAGCTCACAGCAACCTCCAGCTCTTGGGTTTAGGCAATTCTCTTGCCTCAGACTCCGGAGTAGCTGGGACTACAGGCGCCCACTACAAGGCCCAGCTATTTTTTTTGAAGCTTTTTAAAGTCTGAAAATATATTTATTATTAAGGCAGAAATTTACTAGCTCATGGCAAGTTGTAGAAAGAATTCTCATACAGTGATTATAATATAAAGAATTGCAAAGTTTATTTTTGAAAGAAAAGAAAGAAAGAAAAAAGAGAGAAGAAAAGAAGGGAAGGAGGTAGGGAGGGAAAAGACAAAAGAGAGGGAGCGTCCATAGCACAGGAAGGAGGAGTGAAAATGCCAGGCAGTTGAGGGAGGGGAAGGGGCTGGTGTTTTAAAGGGTGCACATGACTTCTTTTTTCCCCTCTGCTTACGTGAACTGATAACAAAAGCAGTGAATCAGTTGTAGATGTTTTCTCTGGCTTATCTGAGTCCTTGGAACCTGGTGCTAGTGAGAACTGAGGCAGGCAGTTAAAGTGGGGAGCCTGCACCCCTACCATCTGCTCAGGGCTCCTCCAGGCCTGAGAAAACAAAGTCTTAGAGATAACAAGTTAGGCCACAGGTGTTTTAATTAAACAAAACAAAGGAGGTAGTTGTGTTGTGAGTTTTCTCTTCCAAGGGCCAACTGTGTGCAATGAGTTGGTTTATCTTTCATTCTGACACCTTATTTTCCTCTGTTAAGCTTTTAGTAAGACTACTTTTTATTTATATTTTTCCTAGAATTTTACTGATAGTTAGCAAAATTTTAGAATTAAAGACTGGAAATAATTTTCTTTCTGATTATTTTTTGAATGACTTTTTATTTTTATGATAATTTTAGTTTAATAGAAACATTGTAAAAATCATAGAGTCCCATATATCCCTCCACCTAGACTCCACCATTGTTAATGTTGCATGTGGGACCTTTGTTAGGGGAAGAACCCACCACTGGTGCTATACCTGCATTACCTGATTTTCACCCATCCTTTCTCTGTGCCTATTGAAGTAATTAGACTTTTCTTCTTTAACCTACTAATGAGTGTACAATGTAAGTAAGTTAACATATTAAACTATCTTTATATTATGGAATAAAGACAATTTGGTCACAATATTTTATCTTTTAGGGGACATTTCTATATTTAATCTGATTGCATATTTAGAAATTTTTCAAGTATTTTCTTTAAGGAGATTAACTCATGCCCTTCTTTGCTTAAAATAAATTGGGACAGTTCTTTTTTACCTGTCTCTGGAATGATTCATGTAAGATCAACACATTCTGTTCCTTAAATATGTCATAGAAATAGTTTGAGAACAGTTTGTTTCTAATGTTTCTTTCGTGAGAATGTGTTTTCAATTACTGATTTAATTTCTGACCTTACTATGATTTTCTAACCTACCTTTAGTTAGCACTTACACGTTTTTAAAGTCTTATCTTTTCTCACATTTTATTTTCAATACTTATGTTTATGTTTTAGTTGTCTTTACATGAACTATTTATATTGAATTGTTTAATAATTGTCTTTTACAGATTTGCAGTTTTAATCAGAACAGTTGGGCTATTTGTATGCAATGATTATCTTTACAGTTTGAGTTTTTTATTATACCATTTTTAGCTAAATATTTGTATCAATGATCTATATATTTTCACCTTTCTTGCCATACATAGAATTAATTATTTTTCTTTTATACTAGTTGTTTGACATTACATAGTTGATTTTGATTTTTATAATAGTTAATATATTAAGACATGCATATTTTCACTTAATGAAGTATAAATTAATGAAATGAATGTGCAGTATAATGATTTTAGAACGCTGAGACAGTGATTAAACCCTCCTTATTTACATATTATATATTAAATATAAGGCTACATAATATAAAATGTACATTATATATTTTAGGTTTTTTAAATACACACAAAATATTTTTTTCTTGTTGTTTTACATAGTGAATGACAAAAGTTACTTATAGGTTTCTCTTTTTTCTTTATAATTTAATCTTACTTTTTTCTTTCATCTTAGATATTCTTTGTGGGATAATTTTCTTCCTTCCTGGAGAGCAGTTTTTAAGAGTTCATTTAGTGAATTTTTATTGGTCTGTCATCCTTTTGCTGTTTTTCTAGAAATATCACTAGGTGTATAATTTAGGTTAATAATGGTTTTTTCCTCTAAGTCCTTGAAAACCCGTTCTATTGTTTTCCACCTTCCATTATCACTCGTGAGGAATCAGCAGTCCATCTATCCTCACAGCTTTGCAGGTAATTGATCTTTTCTCAATGATTGCTTTAAGATCTTCTCTTATGCTACTTTTAAGCTTTACTATGATGTTTCCAGGTATAAATTTAAATAAAAAATATTGAATTCATTAGGCTTCCTGATTCTGAGAAATCATGTCTATTTTCACTCAGGAATACAGTCCAGCCATTATCTTTCCAAATATTGCCTCAGCTCTCATTTTATCCTAGCTATTTTTTGGAAGTTTAAGGAGATATGTTTTAGAACTTTTCTTTTTATCTTACATGTCTCCACCACTCTGCCCTATTTCCTTCTTCTCTTTCCATACTCTGTTAGGGATATTTCCTTTTAGATCTTTATTTCAGGCATTCTTTCCATTTATCACATATGCTGTGTAACCCACTGACTGAATTCATTTTAAAAATTTTTTATAACGTTTTACTGACCCATAGTGAAGGTACAGATCTGTGGGGTGCATATGATGTTTTATGTATGCATACAATGTGTGATGATCAAGCCAGGACATTCAGAGTAGTTATCACCTTGAACATGGATAGCTTATTTGTGTTGGGAACATTTCAGCTCTTCTAGCTTTTTGAATTATACAATATGTAGTTGTTAACTATAGCCACCATCAGGGTCTTAATTTTATTCCTTGCTAGCCTCTATTTGGTTCTGTTATGAGTCCACCTGCCCGTTTTTTATGCCCTCTTATTCTTCTATTATATTCTGTGTTTCTTTTCTCATGAATCTGACATATTTATCTTCTGGGCTGTTGCTCCTATAAGCTGTTGTCTCAATATCTGAAGACTTTCTGTGCCTGACTGTATAGTTTAAAATTTCTGCTGACTTCCAGTGCTTTGTCTATGTGTGTTGGAGATGCTGTTTCCTGTGTTCCTTGGCCTCTCCCACCTGTGCAGCATGGCTGACTTGGGGTGGGGTGGACAAGCTTCTCTTTTCTAGCTCTCTGACAAGTGGCTAGGATTTGATATCCCTTTGGCCTTCCTCATTTGGAAGGGACTTGGACAGGCATTCAGATCTGGTTCAGAAGTTTTTTGAATAAAACCCTGAAAGATGAAAACTGAAGCATCTTCCCCAGGACAACTAAGTATTCTCTTGAAGCAGAACGTAGCCTTCTCTCTTCTTCCTTACTCCAGGTGGAACTTCCAACTGAGGAATGAGGGTATCCCACAAGGCCACCGGACACTTAGCAGTTCTAGAGTCCTGCTGTCCAACTCCACCAAATGAATAGCTCTGAGTGCAGCTGCCACCCTTCTTCTCAGTCCCTCACCATCCTTGGGGTATCATACCAGAAGAGGGAGCCTGGGGGTACCCTATATAATAAGCTCTTTAGTCTCAAGACAAAAAAAAAGTCTGGACTTTGCCATTCCTAAGGTACAGTACATTATCTTTAATGTGGCTACTGGCAAACCCTTTCACATTTGCACATGTCCCCACATCAGAAGGTGCTCCCTCTCTCCTTCATCCTGTGTTGGCCTTATGCCCATATAGACCAGCAGAACACAGCAGACTTGGCCTTCATGGACTTCTGCTCCTGGGCCTTGAAGGGAACTGAGAGCCTCCTGCTACTCTCTTAGAGACCAGCTGTCACGTGATTAGGAAGTTTAGGCCAGAGCTGGGGATGGTAGACACCCACACAGAGAGGGTCTGAGGGTACGAAGACTCTGGGACATTCAACTGAGTTCCAGGTAAATGCAATCTAGTGAGAGATCCCTTATAAGCCCCTTGGTCAGTCAGCCCACAGAATCACAAGAAATAATAAAATTGCATTGACTTACCCCACTAACTTTTGGGATGAGATGTTACCCAGAAATGGGTCACTGTTATAATGACCTTGGGCAGATGACCCAGCCTCTTTGAACTAAAGTTCATCTATAAAATGGGCCTAAAATGCATTCCTTGGAAGGCTGTTTATTAAAAATAAAATAAAATAATAAAGTAAATAAATTAAATAAAAAGCAAAAACTAGTGACCTACAAAAGCAACTCATAAATGTACTTAGTGCATTTAAATCGAGAGCTACGTGAAGGGTTTTGGATGAGATGCATCTCCTCTGTGAGTTTTTTCTACTTTCTGTTTTCTCAGCAGGGATTCTTTCTCTCTTTGGAGGGACAGTGTCATCATGTTGTACGTGTTTCACTGTCCTCTTCTGAAGAGGATGACAGCAGGTACTCGTTTACTGCTGAATTCAGATATCATTTGTGAGGAAGAGCAGGTGGGCAGGAAGCACCCTCTCTTGAGCCTGGATCATCACATGCACAGAAGCAAAGTTCTCTGTTCCCTCTGTACCTGAGTAAGTCACCACCAGGATGCCAGTCCAATCTGCAGCTGGATAGAAGGATAGGGCCTCACAGCTGGGACCTCGGGGACCAGAGTCAGCCTGGAATTAGCTGACCTGGAGAAAGCCCCCAGAGCTTGTGACCATCCTCTCCTCAGGGCAGGGCCACAGTGAATTGGAAACAAGTTGTCAATTGAAACCTGAGTTGTTGAAGTTGGGGGCCTTTCTTATCTCTTAGGTACAGCTACTCTGCATCGCTCCTGACTCCTTCAAGGAGCAAGGATGAGGTTTCAGAAAGGTGACTTGCTCAGGAAGCTGGATACAGTGAGAGAAACTCCTGGGACCTGAGAGCACCAGAGGTCTGCCCAGGGAGTGTGGGTGCAGATCTCAGAGTCTCATGGGAGCAGAACTTGGATTCCCCATGGTGGTATTAGGTTCTCGTGGCTGGTGTAAAAATAACCACAAATGGGGAGGCTTAAAACAACAGAAATTCATTATTCACAGTTCTGGAGGCCAGAAGTTCAATGTCAAGATGCAGGCGGGGCTGTGCAACCTCCAGAGGCTCCAGGGGAAGCTCCTCCCATGCCTCTCACAGATCCTGGGGGTGACATCTCCCAGCTTATTGCCTGATTGTTCCAAATCTGCCTCGGAGTCCACCCAACTTTCTCCCCATGTCTGTATCTTTTCTTACTGGGAAATTGCCTGTCACTGGACTTAGGCCCACTATGATCTGGGCTAATCCTTGCCTGAATCATCACTACTGTGACCTGTCTCCACAGAAGGTAGAACTCATTACCTGGGAAGCAGCTGCTTCCTTTGGTACTGGTGCTGCTCAGTCCTCTGTGCACATGGGAAACACAGACTTCGGGGGGCTCAGAGTGCATCACCCATAGGAGAGCTCCTGCTGGAGGCTTCCTGCAGCAGCTGGCCCAGGCAAGTGGACTCAGGAGAACTGGGGGTACCAATTGCTCACAGGGACCCAGAGCAACAGTGACTCAGCTTAAGGGAAGAGTGGATGGGGGTGGCCCTAGAGAAGTGGCATCAGGGTGGGCCAGCCCTGTGGGTCTTGACGTGCTTAGCTGTCTTCTCAGCACCCCTGAACTCTGGGACCCTCCCTCCCACCATTTCCAGGGTCTCATGCTGCCACACTCAGATCCCAACTGTCCCTGGCCTGGGCTGTGTCCCCTGCTAAAGGGCTGGCATTTGGTCCCTCTCATTCTAGGGGCTGGGAGGGAGGGTGGGCTCTGTCCCTGGCCTGGGGTTGTGTCCCCTGCTAAAGGGCAGGCATTTGGTCCCTCTCACTCTAGTGGCTGGGAGGAGGGTGGGCTCTGTCCCAGCCTCCCTCCTTGTCTTACTGTTTTCCTCTTTCCTAATCTCCTCTCTGAAGACACCAGTCACATTGCATTAGGGCCTACCCTGAGGGCCTGTGTTAACCTAATTACCACTTACAGGGGCCGTCTCTAAGTACAGTCACATTCTGAGGCACTGAGGGTTGGGACATCAACACACAATTCAGCCCATGACCGCCCCCCCCCCACACACACCAGATTTGCCCAGAATTTTAACGTTTTTTTGTGTGTTTTGGTGGCCTCCTCCTGTGACGGCCTGGGCTGCCCACTGGTGCAGCTCCTGCCCTGCAGCCCTTGCCTGCAACCACTGGAATGTGCCCTGGGTCTACACACCTCAAATGCAGGTGAGAGGTGCCCCCAGCACAACTGGTCTGACCTGTTTCCACACCACATCTCCACCAGGGGATGGAACTCCCAGTCATTCCAGAGAAAGGCCAGTTCCTAAGGCCCTGGTCCTGCTCAGCCCTGACACTGGCCCCCACCCCCTCAGCACCGTGATCTGAGGCAGCACAGACACCTGCTCTCCAGCCTCCGTGGAGCTGTCTCTGTGGCTCCCTGGTCTGGAGATGCAGATGCCTTCCCATGGAATGGTGGTGCCCTTTTCTCTGACCCCATGCGTCTCTCCTCCCAACTCCTCTCCTGTGTCGTGAAGAGCAGTGTAACCATGGTTTTTACATGCAGATTTCTGCCAACAGCCAAACCGTCAATCTTCCATTTCTTAAGAAGGTTTTGTGCTGACAAAGACAAATTCTCCTCTAAGAGGGACTCTTGTACCAGCTCTCAACTAATACATTCTATGTGACTGGAATGTGTATTCACACACAAATTTTCAGAACCGAAAACTAAATGTTTATAAAATACATAGTCCATTATTAAAAAGACACATTTAACTTACAAACTTACACCACGATTTCTGAAATAAAAAATAGTGAAGTTACCACAGTATCATTAATTAACAACCTCAAAGTGACTACGTGGAAATTAAACGACTTCAGCAAAAGCAAAGACAGAGCTCGAACTATTCCATGAATGAGTGTGGATGTGTTCGTGAAAATAAAGGTAACGCAGAAACCATCCGTTTCTGGCTCCCGTGTAAATCGGGCAAGTGTTTTGGAGGCCATTTCTAAACATTTATCAAAATCTGAAATCTTCATCATCTCTGACATAGCAAATATGTTCCTGGAAATCTAAAGTGTAGAAATACCCTGACGTGTGTACATGAGGGTATCCGTTACTGCACATCTGCAGTGACCTAAGTTGGAAATTATTTTTCCACTTACTATTGGGGAATTTCCATAAGTCGGAGGCTTGGTGAATGGAGCAATGTGACTTAGACCAGTGACCCACCTCCTCTGACTCACCGAGCTCACCTGGGCATGCCCTCCAGAAACTGCCCACCTAACAGAGCAGTGGTCCTCTCCAGCAGGTGGTTCCAAAGTGTCACGATGCTGGGGCCTGCACAGCTGAGTCCCCCAGCACATGACAAATTATCCGCCCCCTATAGAGATAAGCACCCCATGCTCAGACATGGCAGTTCACTTCAATGTGCTCCCCCAGGAGATTGATTCTGAGAAAGATTTCTTCAAAGATCAAGCTTCTGCACCCCCAAAGCCAAAATCACCCCACTCTGAAACATGCTAGGGCAATGGACTCCACTGAGGCCCTGCAGTAATGGGCTCCATGGCTTTCAGTGGACAACACGCCACCTTGAATAAAGATTACAGTTGCCAGATTCCCAACAGGTAGAAGAGCGGTCACGTGACTACTGGCTGGTAGGATGTGAGCAGGGGTCAGGGCATTGCCCTTAGAGTGGACGGCACACAGACCTTCCCTGGAGCACATTCATCCTGGATGCAGCAGCGATGCCAGCCTGGATGTCCAGGGAGGTGCTGTCACTGCAGGTTGAAGGCACCTAAGCCCAGTGCAGCCATCAGGGTCTCAAGACTCATGAGTGAGCCTCATCTCCAGATTTGCTTGGGAGGGAGGTTGAGTCCTTCAGCCACTGCTGTTCTGTCATTGTATCTTTCACGGGTGAACCAAACCCAAACAAAATGATTGGAGCTTGGTACTTCATTTACATAAATTATACACGAGCATGTTGTTCCTTCCTGGGAGCAATCTCCACATTATTGATAAAGTTAAGGTTACCATGACTGCTGTAACAAATTACCACTAGTTTGCTGACTTAAAATAGCAATGTTTTCACTGTACTTTAGGATGCCAGAAGCCTCAAATTCCAGATCCAGGTGTAGGCAGGGCTGGCTCCCTCTGGGGGCACCCGGGCAGGGCCCATTTGGCGACTCCTGTCTGCCCTGGTGAACGGGGGCTGCTGGCAATCCTTGGCATCCCATGGCTCATGGCTGCATCACTCTACTCCACTCCGTTTTTACTTGGCCTCCTCTGCTCCCGTGTTCTCTTTTGTCTCTTAAAAGGACAATTATCACTAGATTTGGGACTAATAGGGATAACCCAGGAAGATTTCATCTCAAGCTATTAAGGTATGAAACACTGAAATAGGTCTGAATATGCATGTATGTGCACCTGCAGACAGGCGAAGCTTGAATACACATGTGCATGCACCTGCAGACAGGTAAGGCCTGTGTATACGTGTGTGTGTGTGCACCTGCAGACAGGCGAAGCTTGAATACACATGTGCATGCACCTGCAGACAGGTAAAGCCTCTGTATACATGTGTGTGCACCTGCAGACAGGCAAAGCTTGAATGCACATGTGCATGCACCTGCAGACAGGTAAGGCTTGTGTATACATGTGTGTGCATAAGACCTGCACATGTGAGCGTGGACCTCTTGCCACTGCCTCACCTCTGATGAACAGAGTGTGAAAGAGATGATGAGACGTCGTTTCTGAGATTAGGTTTTACCAGACTATGGTTTCTGTTTTGGCTGAGCTTTCTCTCATCATCTCCTCAGATCATGGCGTGAGGACATAGACTTACACAGATTCCCATAGACTAGGGATCTGGGTCAAGGGGCCACCTTGTCAACAGGTCCACATGGTGAGGGCGAGGTCTGCCCACGGTCAGGTAAGTGGGCTTGGAAACCAGTCATCTGCCCTGTTGAATGTTCACAATGAACGCATATGCTCGAATTCTTCAGTTTTAACAATGAAAGGCAAAGTAGGCCACGCATATGAGGCCACGTATGGTACTCAGCCTTTCTACTTTTTTTCTATTGAATCCATTAGTTTCTAAGATTTGAGTTAATGCCTTTTACCATAAATGAGACTGTTTTACTGTATTAATTTATTTTGCATGTTTTTAAGTTATGTTATGTGCAAAAATGTTATGGCTGTAATATTGTGTTAGTGCATTTCCCTTTACCACACAGATGCCCAGTTGGACCACCTTTACTGTTTTCACTCTGAAATCTATTATAATTTATTGTATATCAGTAACTCTGCTTGTTAGTTTTTCATAAGCATATGATTGGCACTATTTCCCATCCCACCCTTTTCAAACCTCATATGAATTTGTGTTTTGGTGTCTTTCTCCTATTGGTATATAAAGGGGCTTATACAACCCAGTTCATAAGCTTCTCTCTTTACTACCTGAGCAGAGCTCACTCACATTTACTGCAACTACTGATCCGTTTTGCGTTTCTTTTCTGCCAAATGATTTTTTCCTAGATATCATATTTTCCTATTTGATCCTTTCCTCATAAATTTCACTGTTTTAAACTGATCATGTTTTCTTAGCTACTTTCCAAACTCTATCTAATTATATTTAAAAATGTATTTTTTTCCAAGCATAATTAGTAGGGCATAATTTTTAAATGTACTTGTTTAAAGGGATGCAAGGGCTATGAGCCTTCATGTACCGGTGTTTGTGTGGAATGTGTTTTCATTTCATTAGGCAAATACTGAGTGGTATAGGCACAGGCCACTCGGTAAGTGTGTGTCCGGCTTTCTAAGCACCTTCCCACCGGCTTCCTCCCTGGGCTGGACCATTTTATGTTTCTACCACTGACGTGTGAGAATTGCAAATTTTCATACCAAATTTTGCTATTTTTTAGCTTTTCTAGTGGATTCATGCTGATATCTTCTGGAGATTTTAATTTGTGTTTCTCTGCTGACATGGAAAACATCTGTTCATGGATAATATATGGAGATAGGTTGTTTCCAAATGGCTCATTGAAATATTGTCAACATTTTAAAAATTTGATTTTTTATATACTTATTATTGACTTTAAGAGTTCTTTGCATATTTTATATATTTTGGATACAGATCTTTGGTTTGATACAGGTATTGTGGATATTTCCCCTAATCCATGGCATGATTTTTAATTATATTGAAGCTTAATTTATCAGTTTTTCTCCCATCAGATCTCCACTTTTTGCATTCTTTTATAGGTACTCATTGCCTGCCTCTATGTGACAAAGATTTGCTTCAACTACATCTTCTAGAAATTTTATAGTTTACATTTAGTGCTATAACTATTTACACTGTTTTCTTTTTGTGTTTGACCTGTGAGTTTTGCTAGTTTTGTTTTTCTAACCCTTGACATCCAGTTGACCTAGTACTGCAGTGGAGCCTCCATAGTTGACCATGTTCCTACATTGACCACCTGCCTCAGTTGACCTGATTTTCCTCAACCAGACACGAGCCTCTTGTGTGTCAGTGCAGTGGGCCGAGCTCCTTATGTTGACCACCTCTGTACACTGACCAGTTTGTACAGTCCCTGGGGGTCAACTTACAGAGATTCTACTGAGTTTATTAGAGTGATCATTCTTCCTCCATTATCTTGACTGGCCATCTTTATAGAAAATCAGTCGGACACCTAAGAGTGTGTCTGTGTATCAGTTATTAATTTTGTTCCATCAGTCCATTTCTCTGTTTTTAAAGCTGAAACTACACTGGCTATTTCTGTAACAAATGCTGAAACCAGCCAGTGTAATTCCTTCATCTCTGCTGTTTTGTGACTATTTTGTCTAATACAGATCTGCTGTATTTTCATATACGTTTCAGAATCAGCTTGTTGTTTTCTACTAAAATGCCTTTGGGGGTTTTGATTTTGGTTGCCCTCAATCTTTCGGTTAATTGGGAAGAAACTGACATTATAACAATAGTGAGTCATTTGATCCACGAGCATGTGATAGCTTGCCCTTTACCGAGGATTCTTTGGTTTTTCTGAGTGATATTCCATAGTCTCATTGTGTAGGTTCCGCATGTATCTCTGATGCTTTCATTGTCATGTGATTAATATCAGGATGTCATTCATGACGGGCATTTAAAAATTGGCTTTCCAATTGCTCATCGGTAGCATTGAGTAATATAATCAATTATTATATATTTATGTTTTATTATATGAACTTTCTAAATTCATTTAATTATAGCCTCTTTTGTAGATTTATTAGAATTTTTCTACATACAGAATTTTCTACATACAAATATTGCTTTTTATAAGTAAAGCTACTATATACAAAGGAAGAAAATTGCATTTTTTTCCCATATGATTTTTGCATTCTCTGTTCTTGCCTTATTGCACAAGACAGTCCTTCTAGTGCAGTATTCACCAGAAGTGGTAAGAACCAAATGCATTGCTTTCCTCCTGATCATAGGGAGGGAAGCGTTGGGTTTTTAACCAGTAAATGTGTTGTTAATTGCAGGTTAACTGTAGATGGCCTTTATTAATTTGAAGTTGCCGCCTTTTTCCTTTGGTTTGTTAAAGGTTTTAAACATGAGTGAGTTTTGAATGATAAATACTCTCCCTTGGTCTGTTGAGATAATCATCTGACTTTTCCTCTTTATCTCATTAATGTAGCTACTTATGTTGATTTTTGAATGTTAAGTTCACCTTAAATTTGGGGGGTAAACTCCATTCACTCATAAAATATTTTGTTTTTATTGCAAAATTTAATTTGCTAGTATTTTGTAAAGGAATTTATATTTTTCACAATGGGTATTGGTCTGTAGTTTACTTTTTTTTTTTCTTTTCTTTTTCCTTTTTTTTGAGACTGAGCCTCAAGCTGTTGCCCTGGGTAGAGTGCCATGGCATCACAGCTCACAGCAACCTCCAACTCCTGGGCTCAAGTAAGTCTCCTGTCTTTGCCTCCCAAGTAGCTAGGATTACAGGCACCTGCCACAACACCTGGCTATTTTTTGGTTGCAGCCATCATTGTTGTTTGGTGGGCTTGGGCTGGATTTGAACCTGCCAGCTCAGGTGTATGTGGCTGGCGCCTTACGTGATTGAGCCACAGGCACTGAGCTGTTCTATAGTTTTCTTTTGTTACAATACTGTTGTCTAATTTTCATAACCTGGTATCGAGGTAGTTAAGGCCTTTTTTTTTTTTTGAGACGGAGCCTCAAGCTATCGCCCTGGGTAGAGTGCCATGGCATCACACTCACAGCAACCTCCAACTCCTGGGCTCAAGTGAGTCTCCTGCCTCAGCCTCTGAAGTAGCTGGGACTACAGGCGCCCGCCACAACGCCTGGCCATTTTTTGGTTGCAGCCATCATTGTTGTTTGGCGGGCCCGGGCTGGGGATTCGAACCCGCCACCTTAGGTGTATGTGGCT
>CAUYTI010008290.1:0-12729 GCA_963575145.1 Galago senegalensis
CCTGTGGTCCCAGCTACTTGGGAGGCAGAGGCAGGAGACTCGCTTGAGCCCAGGAGTTGGAGGTTGCTGTGAGCTGTAATGCCACAGCACTCTACCCAGGGGGACAGCTTGAGGCTCTGTCTCAAAAAAAAAAAAAAAAATAGTGGGTGCTGGATGGGACATGAAACATTCAAGACTTTGGAAAAAACGTTGTGGGCTCGCATTGGGGTTGAGAAAGGAACAAAATTTGTGTACTTCTGCATTTTATTTAGAAATAAGGCATCTGAGATATACTTTTGCCTTTTGGTTGAAATAAGGAATGCACTATTCCAATATAAATCAATAATTATTTGGAAAAATAGATATACTGCTTTCCTTGGAAAAAATAATAATGACAATAATTGAGAGTCATAGATAACCCCAATATTGACTTTTCAGTATTTTTCTCCTCCAGACCTGGTACAAAAAGCCAGTATCAACACTTTCCCTACTATCTAAAGAAGCTGCCCCCGAGCTATAGAAAAGAATTTTCTTTGTTTTTCTTTTCTTTTCTTTCTTTGTCTCTTCCTTTCTCTCTCTCTTTATCTTTCTATATCTCTTTCTCCCATTATCTCTCTTTCTTTTTCTCTTCTGTTCTGCCTTAACTTGCCTTTATTATTATTACTTTTTGGTAGAGACAGAGTCTTACTTTATCGCCCTGAATAGCGTGCTGTGACATCACAGCTCACAGTAACCTCCAATTCCTGGGCTTAGGCGATTCTTAAGCGGTAGCTGGGACTACAGATGCCCACCACAATGCCCAGCTATTTTCAGGGGGGGCTGGAGGGCTGGGGCTGGGTCGGAACTGGTTGCCTCCAGTATATGGGGCTGGCACCCTACTACTTGAGTCACAGGTGCCACCCAAGCCCAGCTATTTTTTGTTGTAGTTAGACTGGGGCCAGGTTTGAACCTGCCACCCTCGGTATATGAGACCAGGGCTCTACCCACTGAGCCACAGGCGCTGCCCTTCATACCTAGATTTATAGTTTGGAGGGGAAAAGAATAAACACAAAAGCTAAAATGGCCATAATTAAAAAGGCTCACCATATCAAATAAATGGCAAGAATGTTAAGGTTCTAGAACTCTCATACGCTGCTAGCACAAATGGGAAATGGCGCCACCACTTTGGATTTTTGGCTGGGGTTGGGTTCAAACCCGCCACCTCTGGCATATGGGGCCGGTGCCCTACTCCTTTGAGCCACAGGCGCTGGCTGTGTGGCAGGTGCTTAGAAAGTCACCCATACAGGCAAATCCTGTGGCTCAAAGAAGTAGGGCACCAGCCCCATATGCCAGAGGTAGTGGGTTCAAACTCAGCCCCGGTCAAAAACTGCAAAAAAAAAAGTCACATATACATGCACCATGTGATCCAGCCATTCATCTGTAGGTATTTACCCAAGAGAAATGACAGCACAGTTCTGTGCAAAGACACATACGTGGGGGTGGTGCCTGTGGCTCAGTGAGTGAGCCGTTGGCCCCATATACCAAGGGTGGTGGGTTCAAACCCGTCCCTAGGCCAAACTGCAACAACAACAACAACAACAAAAATAGCCAGGCATTGTGGTGGGCGCCTGTAGTCCCAGCTACTAGGGAGGCTGAGGCAAGAGAATTGCCTAAGCTCAAGAGCTGGAGGTTGCTGTGAGCTGTGACAGCACAGCACTCTACCAAGGGCAACAAAATGAGACTCTGTCTCTAAAAAAAAAAGGACACATCCACGGAAGTTCATAGCAGCCTTATTTGTAATAGTCAGAAATTATAAACAATTCAAATGTCCATCAACAGGTAATGGATAAAGAAATTATGTTAAATCCTGTAATAACCGAGCCCCCAGTCCCTAACCCCCAGGACTAGTAAGGAATGCAATAAACCCCTTACACTAGAAAAAGGAATTTCTCCTAAGCCTTTTAGCCTCTGCCCCTACAAGGGAGGAGACGTCAAATTCTGGGAAGAAGCTTAAAGATAAGAAAAGGAGGGAAGGGAGGGGTGGATTCCCCAGGTAAAAAGGGCCCAAGTTGTTCTTGGAAACTTACCCAATACTTGTTTGCACTCCTCATTTGATTTGTGAGTTAACGTACCTTAAGTTAGCATGTATCTCCACCCTGAATTGTGTGACCCTTTATGATATACCCCATCTTATGATGATGAAGTAATGTGTTTGTGAAGTATCTTGTGCTTTATGAATCAGTACGTACCCTCATCTTGCGACCCTGCTCTAACTGCTATGATTGGCTTTTGTATTGCACTAGCTTGCTGATTATGCAGAATAACAGTATAAAAGGACTTTTCACCCGCTATTTGTGGCTGCATGCCTTTGAGGTATCCAGCCCCCTGCAGGTGTAATAAATTTTATCAATTATTGCATCAAAGTGGGGTCCACCTTTCTATCTCCTCGGCTCGGTTTCATTTCAATCCATACACTGGAATACTTTTCAAGATTAAAATGAATAAATTATGAATGCATGCAACTATATGGATGAATCGCAAAACAATTATACACTGAGTGAAAGAGGGCAAATGTTTTAGATACCATAAGATTTCATTTATATAAAACTTTCAGGCTCGGCGCCTATAGCTCAACCGGCTAAGGCGCCAGCCACGTACACCTAAGGTGGCGGGTTCGATTCCGCAGCCCAGACCTGCCAAACAACAATGACGGCTGCAACCAA
The DNA here is from genome assembly GCA_963575145.1 of Galago senegalensis. Classification (NCBI taxonomy): domain Eukaryota; kingdom Metazoa; phylum Chordata; class Mammalia; order Primates; family Galagidae; genus Galago; species Galago senegalensis. Next base: position 2,682 of record CAUYTI010008290.1, read on the forward strand.
AAAATAGCCGGGCGTTGTGGCGGGCGCCTGTGGTCCCAGCTACCTGGGAGGCGGAGGCAAGAGACTCGCTTGAGCCAGGAGTTGGAGGTTGCTGTGAGCTGTAATGCCACGGCACTCTACCCAGGGGGACAGCTTGAGGCTCTGCCTCAAAAAAAAAAAAAAAAAAACTTTCAATGCAAACTACTATCTAGAGACAGAAAGCAGGTCCTTGCCAGGAGGACAAGGTTTAACATGGTTGTTAAAAAGAAAAAATACAATAAAAATAATAAAAAGAATAAAGAAGGTAGGTCACTGATGGCCTACAGGATAAAGTGAGGAGAAAGAATGATTTAAAAAGGGCCTGAGGAACTCATGCCCCCGGGGGTTGATGGCTATGTTTATTATCTTATCGTAATGATGGCTTCATGGGTGTATACATATCTCAAAACCTAGGAATTGCACACTTTATTTATTTATTTTGAGACAGAGCCTCAAGCTATTCCCCTGGGTAGAGTGCCGTGGCATCACAGCTCACAGCAACCTCCAACTCCTGGGCTTAAGCGAGTCTCCTGCCTCCACCTCCCAAGTAGCTGGGACCACAGGCGCCTGCCACAACGCCCAGCTGTTTTTTGGTTGCAGCCATCATTGTTGTTTGGTGGGCCCGGCTTGGCTTCGAACCCGCCACCTTAGGTGTATGTGGCTTGCACCTTAGCCACTTGAGCCATAGGCGCCAAGCCTAGACTTCATTTCTTAATGTGAGGAGCTATAAAGTTATATTGTCAAGAGGTGTGGATACAGACAGATGCATTTTTGCAAACCATTTATCAAAGTTACTATGGGATGCGTCCTATATCACTATAATTGTTTTGTCTTTACAACAGAGAAGTGTTGCACCCCTGGTACCCATCCATAATTTGATGCCAAAGGATATAAGAGAAAGATGGCCAATGTGTGCCTTTTCCAGCTTCTTGTCCAAGGATTCTTTGATTCAGGTTTTTTTTTTTTTTTTGGAGATAGAGTCTGTCACCCTGGGTAGAGTGTCATGGTGTCATAGCTCACAGCAACCTCAAACTCCTGGTTTTGAGTGATCCTCTGGTCTGGGGACTACAAGTAGCGGTACTACAAGCCTGTACTACTACACACAGCTAATTTTTCTTTCTTTCTTTTTTTTTTTTTTTGAGACAGAGCCTCAAGCTATCCCCCTGGGTAGAGTGCCGTGGCATCACAGCTCATAGCAACCTCCCACTCCTGGGCTCAAGCGAGTCTCCTGCCTCAGCCTCCCAAGTAGCTGGGACCACAGGCGCCCACCACAATGCCCAGCTGTTTTTTGGTTGCAGCCATCATTGTTGTTTGGTGGGGCCAGGCTGGATTCAAACCCGCCACCTTAGGTGTATGTGACTGGCGCCTTAGCCACTTGAGCCATAGGTGCCAAGCCCAAACATCTATTTTTCTTTTTGAAACAGAGCTTCAAGCTATTGCCCTGGGTAGAGTGCTGTGACATCACAGCTCACAGCAACCTCCAACTCCTAGGCTCAAGCGAAGTCTCCTGCCTCCGCCTCCCAAGTAGCTGGGACCACAGGCGCCCACCACAACACCTGGCTATTTTTTGGTTGCAGCCGTCATTGTTGTTTGGTGGGCCCGGGCTAGATTTGAACCCGCCACCTTCGGTGTACATGGCTGGCACCTCAGCCACTTGAGCCACAGGCGCCGAGCCAATTTTTCTGTTCTTAGTAGAGACGAGGTCTTGCTCTTACTCAGGTTGGGGTTCAGTTTTTTTTTATTCTTTTCTCTCCTTTTCCTTTGAGACAGAGTCTCACTATGTCACCCTCGGTAGAGTGTCATGGTGTCACAGCTCACTGCAACCTCAAACTCTTGGGCTTAAGCGATTCTCTTGCCTCAGCCTTCCAAGTAGCTGGGACAACAGGTGCCTGCCACAATGCCCGGCTATTTTTTGGTTGAAGTTGTCATTGTTGTTTGGCAGCCTTGGCTGGGTTCGAATCCGCCAGCTCCGGTGTATGTGGCTGGTGCCCTAGCCGCTGAGCTACAGGTGCTGAGCCTGGGGTTTGGTTTTGATATTCTCCAGTTATGGTAGACAGTTTCTTTAGGATTTCTGTGGATGAAAAAACAGAAATTTAGGTAAAAAAAAGGGGTAAGAGCTAAGCTAGAAACATAAAGATATTTCTGACTACACAATAGAGTGGAAACTGCATCCCCCTCAGTCTGACTGGTGTTGAACTAGTCAATTACCATTTGCACTTACGCCTTTGTGATAAGAAGTTCTTCTACTTGATTTACTTTTAAAACTTCACGGAAGGGGCAAACTTACATCATAGTGTGAAGATAAGGAGGGAGGGAAAGAAGAAGAAACAAAAATAATAAGACAAAAAGAAAAAAAGATAGAGCCTGGTGTTGTGGTACATACTTGTTATCCTACTGTGTTTTCCTGAAAATACCCAAAAAATAAGCCCTAGCAGGATTTCTATGCATTTGTTAAATATAAGCCCTACCCTGATAATAAGACCTAGTGATGGGCATGGCTAGCCACGCCATGCATCTTGGCGCAGAGGTAAGGAAGACTGGAATACCTTAAAAATAAGACATCCCCTGAAAGTAAGCCCTAGGTCTTCTTGAGAAAATATAAATATAAGGCAGTGTTTTATTTTCGGGGAAACATGGTAGCTACTTGGGAGGCTGAAGCAAGTGGATCACAGCAATTCAAGACTGTAGAGTGCTATGTGAAAGGACATTGCACTCCAACCTGAGCAACATAGCAAGATCCCCTCTCTCTCTTTTGAGACACAGTCTTACTTTGTTGCCCTCAGTAGAGTGCTGTAGCATTATAGCTCACAGCAACCTCAAACTCTTGGGCTCAAGAGATCCTCTTTCCTCAGCCTCCCAAGTAGTTGGGACTATAGGCACCTGCCATAATGCCCAGCCAGTTCTTCTATTTTTAGTAGAGACGGGGTCTCACTCTTCCTTGGGAGGGTCTCCAACTCATGAGCTCAAGGGATCCACCTGCCTCAGTGTCCCAGAGTGCTAGGATTACAGGCAGGAGCCAGTGCCCTCAGGTAAATAATTTTTTAAAAGAAAGAAAGATAGGGACAAAAAGAAAGGAAGGAAATAGGCTGGAGAAAAATAATTTGCCTTTCCAAACCACTTTAGATTAAACAATGCCCTTAAGGCAGAGTTTCTGAAGCCCTGCATTATTGACATTTGGGTTGGATATTCTTTGTTGTGAAAGGCAGTGTTATGCCTTGTACCATCAGGATGCTGAGTGCCATCCCTGTCCTTTATTACTAGATGCCAGTAGCATGCCTCATCCTATCTTTCCAGATATGTGACAACCAAAAATATCTTCAGACATGACCAATGTCTCTTGGAGGGTAAAATCACTTTGATACAAACTATTGCTTTGGAGCTTGAGAAAAGGAAATATTTCTTTCTGTCTCACTATGCCACCCTTGGTAGAGGGCCGTGGCATCACAGCTCACAGCAACCTCCAACTCCTGGACACAAGTGATTCTCCTGCCTCCGCCTCCCAAGTAGCTGGGACTACAGGTGCCCGCCACAATGCCTGGCTATTTTTTGGTTGCAGCCGTCATTGTTCTTTGGTGGGCCCAGGGCTGGATTTGAACCCACCAGCTCAGGTGTATGTGGCTGGTGCCTTAGCCGCTTGAGCCATACGTGATTCTCTTGCCTCAGCCTCCCAAGTAGCTGGGACTACAAGCACCTGCCATGACACCTGGCTATTTTTTGGTTATACTTGTTATTGTTGTTTGGCAGGCCCAGGCTGGATTTGAACCCGCCAGCTCCAGTGTATGTGGCTGGCATCCTAGGCACTGAGCTACAGGTGCCAAGCCAAGGTTCATGCTTTTTATGCCAGAAGAAACCTTACCATCCATGGAGGGCCGCTCAGAAGGCTCATAGGCCCTGCACTTGTCAATGATCTCCTGCAGCACTAGAGGGCAGTCTTCACCCAATGGCTCCTGCTTCCGGTCCTCAACCACAAACTGGCGGATCTTCTTAAGATCATATCCTGGCATGGAAATAACAGGATGGTAGCTTTAAAAATTGCTCTGGAATTTCCACATCTGTCTGGATGCCCATGGCTGACATCAGACCCGAGGACTTTAAGTATGGAAACGAGAGTTTCCAATGATCCCATGGACCAGCCCAAGCAGTTTTCATATTGGAAAACTCAATGCCTAGGGAATTTCTAAGTTTATCGGAAGAGGACCCAATCCCAGCACCAGCTGAATCAGCCTTCACATTCTTCACCTTCAAATGGGATCTTCCCAGTGACGATTTCCCAGAGGACGATTCCAAAGCTAAAAACAAAACAAAACAAAACAAAAAAAACAAGAAACTAAACAACCATAACAGGTTTTCCTTTCCCCCTGCCCCACACCATTTCCAGAAAACTCAGTGTATTTTCTGATGCCACTCAAATTCTTTTTTTTTTGAGACAGAGTCTCACTATGTTGCCCTCAGTAGAGTACTGTGGTGTCACAGCTCACAGCAACCTCCAACTCCTGGGCTTACGTGATTCTCTTACCTCAGCCTCCCAAGACTACAGGCGCCTGCCACAATGCCTGGCTATTTTTTGTTGCAGTTGTCACTGCTGTTTAGTTGATTAGCCTGGACTGGGTTCAAACCCGCCACCCTTGGTGTACGTGGCTGGCGCTGTAACTACTGTGTTTTGCTTTTTTTTTTGAGACGGAGCCTCAAGCTATCCCCCTGGGTAGAGTGCTGTGGCATCACGCTCACAGCAACCTCCAACTCCTGGGCTCAAGCAAGTCTCCTGCCTCAGCCTCCCAAGTAGCTGGGACTACAGGCACCTGCCACAACGCCCGGCCATTTTTTTTTTTGGTTGCAGCCGTCATTGTTGTTTGGCGGGCCTGGGCTGGGGATTCGAACCCGCCACCTTAGGTGTATGTGGCTGGCGCCTTAGCCGCTTGAGCCACAGGTGCCGAGCTGTAACCACTGTGTTATGGGCGCTTGGCCACTCAAATTCATTCAACAATGTTAAGATGGTCCTTGGAGGAAGAATTTGACATGGGCTTGCCTATATTGCTCATCTGAGTTAGAATCTGCAAAAGAACATTAACCTACCTGTATATTTCAACTTGTACATCGTATTTACAAAAAAAATTTTCCAGCCTCTGAGGTGAGAAATATGCCTGTGAATTGACTCTCTTTTGCTCTTTTCTCGTAGTTGTCTGACTGATAGAAGTCTTTGTTTTCTTGAACGCAAATCCTGCAAGCTAGATAAAGAGGTGACTTAGAGACAAAAAGGAACAGCAAGATGTTGGGTGGGAGGGGTTGGTGCTACAATTGCCAGAGAATTGACTTTTTCCCTTATAGATTTATTCCAATACTGCCTTCCATTTGTGTGGCTACTCTATTGGTTAACATTATGGGTTCATCTTGTTATAGTTCAGCCACCAAAAGAAACACAAAGAAGGATTTCTCCTCTATAAAATGGGTAGTGAGGATTACTTGAGATAATGGTTATTAAACCCTTGAAAGACTTGGTCAGTTGCAGTGGTTGCTAGTATTACTGTGTTAGACACAGGGGTTCTCAGTCAAAGACTGAGCTCTGAGAGTGCAGAGGGGTTCATGCAGGGAGCCACCATGTGGCTAGATTTCTCCTAGAAACAGATGAAAAAATGACGTGGAGGGCGGGCATGGTGGCTCATGCCTGTAATTCCAGCACTCAGGAGGCTAAGGCAGGCAGATGGCCCGAGCTGAGGAGTTCAAGACCAGCCTGAGCTAGAATGAGAGCCCTGTCTCTAAAAACAGCTGGGCGTTGTGGCCGGTGCCTGCAGTCCCAGCTACTTGGGAGGCTGAAGCAAGAGAATCGCTTGAGCCCAAGAGTTTGAGGTTGCTATGAGCTATGACTCTGTCTCAAAAAAATAAATAAAATTAAAATTGAAGTGAGAAAGAAGCAGGTATAGCTTTTCTGAGGCACTTGTTTCCCTCTCCCAGCACCAAACAGTCATGCAGGTTTGACCCAAGGAACACCCTGAAAGGTACTCACTTTCACTTGGTAGCGTCCAGTTACCAGGAAGCTCTCGCTGGTGATGTTTTCATGGAGTTTAGGAACCTCCAAATGGTGTAGGCTGACACAACCAAAGACAGGGCATTAATGACCTTGGCCCAGAATATCTTGGGAGGCTTCACAGTCATGACTAGGATAATGAGGCTGGTCAGTGCCATGCTTTCCTCACGGGTAGCCACCCATGGGCAGCGGGGCAAACCAGGATGCAAAGGCCAGGGTTGACAGTTGTGCTCTGGGAGTATACAGCAGAGCTAAGATGTGTTGCACAAGTGGGTCCTTTTTAAAAGCTAACTCCTCAAGGCGCCAGCCACATACACCTAAGGTGGTGGGTTTGAATCCAGCCCGGACCCGCCAAACAACGACGGCTGCAACCAAAAAATAGCCGTGTGTTGTGGCGGGCACCTATGGTCCCAGCTACTTGGGAGGCGGAGGCAGGAGACTCGCTTGAGCCCAGGAGTTGGAGGTTACTGTGAGCTGTGATGCCATGGCACTCTACCCAGGGGGATAGCTTGAGGCTCTGTCTCAAAAAAACAAAACAAAACAAACAAAACAAACAAACAACAACAAAAAAAGCTAACTCCTCTCCCTCTCCCTCCCCTCTCCTCTCCTCTCCTCTCCTTTCTTAACAGGGTTCTGTTCCCTGGGCTAGAGTACTGTGGCATCATTACAGCTACTGCAACCGCCAACTCTTGGGCTCAAGTGATCCTCCTGCCTCAGCCTCCCAAGTAGCTGGGACTATAGGTACCTGCTAAAATGCCTGGATAAGTTTTTCCGTTTTCTGACAGGTCCCACTGTTCAGAGCAGTCTTGAACTCCTGACCTCAGGCAATCCTTCTGCCTTAGCATCCCAGAGAGTTAAGATTATGGGCACTTGCCTTTAAAAACTTCCTTTAGATTTTTTTACAGTGAGGAAAATGTTGAGTAAATAACACTGTTGGTATTGTGGATATGTTGAAACCCCTGCAGGTGATTTGGGAGTTAGTTTTAAATCCTCCTGCCTTAGGAGGAGTTAGTTTTAAGAAAGGTCCTTTAGGACTCCTAGATTCTGCATGAGAGTAACGTTGCCAAATAAAATACAGTATACTCTGTTAAATCTCAGTTTCAGATAAGTAATGAACACTTTTTTTTAGTGTATGTCCCCAAATTACATGAAACATAGTTACACCAAAAAAAATTACTTATCGGAAATTTAGTGTATGTCTTATGGAATAGTTAGGATATAGTTATACTAAAAAATCATTCGTTACTTATCTAAAATCCAAATTTTACTGGCTATGTTACATATATATATATATATATTTTTTTTTTTTGAGACAGAGTCTCATTATGTCGCCCTTAGTAGAGTGCCGTGGTGTCACAGCTCACAGCAACCTCACACTCTTGGGCTTAAGCAATTCTTTTGCCTCAGCCTCCCGAGTAGCTGGGACTACAGGCACCCGCCACAATGCCTGGCTGTTTTTTGGTGGCAGTTGTCCTTGTTGTTTAGCAGGCCCAGGCCAGGCTCGAACCTGCCAGCCTCGGTACATGTGGCCAGCACCCTACCCACTGAGCTACGGGCACTGCTGGCTATGTTATATTTTTATTTGTTAAATCTGGCTGCTCTAAGATTAGGGCCTGTCCAGCTCTACAAGAAAGAATGAGGTGGACATTAAATTCAACCTTCAATTCTGTAAGCTCTTGCTCACTAGTTAAACCTCCCTCCCCCCCTCTTATCTGTGATCAGAGTAAAAAGCAGAAAATTGTACGGAAGGGAGGCTGCCTGGGGCTCCTGGCCTATTCTCTCTTAACCTCTGGGATTATCAGTAGTGTACAGATTCACCCAGCCCTTCAGTGCCCTTTACCCCATCTGGTACCTGTATAAGCCCATGGCTGCCTCCTGGACTAGCAAGACACGCACAGCCAACTCAAGGTTCTTTTCTTCATCCAGCAGTTCCCTCAGGGTCCCAAGTTCACAGTACTCCATGACGATGGAGAATTGAGGAGGAGCCACTGAAGGAAGGAGCCAGACACCATGAAGACCCAGCCCCACCCAGAGCTCCTACTGTCTGTAGCCCCCCTCTCCCCCTGTGCAGAGACAGACTTGGGTCTGCCCTGAGTCTCATTCTCTCCCAACACCAACCCACATAGTTTGCTCCTTGATCTCCTGGAAAGGCTCAAATACCCCTAGAACTTCCATCATCTTCTACATAGTGTTTGGCTTTTTTTCTTTTTTTGAGACAGTCTCAAGCTGTCACCCTGGGTAGAGTGCTGTGGTGTCATAGCTCACAGCAACCTCAAACTCTTGGACTCAAGCGATTCTCTTGCTTCAGCCTCCCAAGTAGCTGGGACTACAGGCGCCAGCCAGAACACCTGGCTATTTTTTTTTGCTGCAGTTGTCATTGTTGTTTTAGCTGGTCTGGACTGGGTTTGAACCTGCCAGCCTCAGTGTATGTGGCCAGTACCCTACCCACTGAGCTATGGGTACCACCAGTGTGTCTGGCATGTTTTAATTCTACATTTGTCTGAGTAGTTGTTGGGTAATGTCTTCCCCACTCAACAATAAGATTCAAGAGGGCAGGAAATGTGTCTACTATGTTCACAAGGAATAAATGGTGCGCAGATGGTAGGGCTGATGATCCCCTCATCAGACAAGACTCAGACAAGAAGTCGAGTTTCAGGCAAGGCACGATGGCTTACTCCCGTAATCCCAGCATTCTGGAAGGCTGAGGCAGGTGGATCGCGCCTGAGCTCAGGAGTTTGAGACCAGCCTGAGCAAAAGTGAGATCCGGTCTCTAAAAATAGCCAGGCATTATGGCGGGCACCTGTAGTCCCAGCCACTTGCCAGGCTGAGGCAAGAGAATGGCTTGAGCTCAAGTATAAGATTGTTATGAGGCACTCTACTGAGGGCAACAAAGTGACACTGTCAAAAAATAAAAATTAAAAATAAAAAGAAATAAAGTTGGGCGGCGCCTGTGGCTCAGTGAGTAGGGCACTAGCCCCATATACCAAGGGTGGCAGGTTTGAACCCAGCCCCCGCCAAACTGCAACAACAAAAAAAAAATAGCCAGGCATTGTGGCGGGAGCCTGTAGTCCCAACTACTCGGGAGGCTGAGGCAAGATAATCGCCTAAGTCCAAGAGCTGGAGGTTGCTGTGAGCTGTGACGCCACAGTACTCTATTGAGGGTTACAAAGTGAGACTCTGTCCCTTAAAAAAAATAAAAAAGAAAGAAAGAAAGTTATTAGCCCAGCACAGTGGATCAAGAATTAATCATAGCACGTGAGGAGAATGAGGCAGGGGAATCACTTGACCCCAAGAGTTCAAGACTAGCCTGTGAAACCTTATCTCTGTAAAAAATGTTATTCAAATATGATGGTACATGCCTATAATCCCAGCCACTCAGAAGGTTGAGGCAAGAGGATCACTCAAGCCCAGGAGTTGGAGGTTGCTGAGCTATGATGCCACAGCACTCTACCAGGGGCAAGAAAGTGAGACTCTATCTTGAAAAAAAAAAAAAAAGGGCGTCGCCTGTGGCTCAGGAAGTAGGACTCCCACCCCATATACTGGGGGTGGCGGGTTCAAGTCCAGATCAGGCCAAAAAAAAAAAGAAAGAAAGAAAGAAGAACTTAAGTTTTAGTTCATGGATCTGAGATGCAAAACTGGTACACAATGAGTGTGAGTCAGCCACCTCAGCTGTCACCCAGACAATACATCTCACTGAAAGCTTGCCTGCAGACTGGGATTCTAAGCTCTGAAATCAGGTTGTCCTAAGTCTGTGGAGAAACTTCCAGAGGGGATAGGATGGGAGTTGCTCTGTCCTCCCTGTACGTAAGAGTAGCAGGAGAGGTCATGCTGCAAGAGAAAATGTAGCCACATTAAAAAGTAAAAATAAAGAACCTGACACATCAGGATCTTGGTAAAAGGGCAACTTGTTTTTTTTTTTTTTTTTTTTTTTGTGACAGAGCCGCAATCGGTCCCCCCGGGTGGATTGGGGTGGGCTTACAGCGCACACCACCCACCACCACACGGGCG
>CAUYTI010008295.1:0-15463 GCA_963575145.1 Galago senegalensis
TTGAGACAGAGCCTCAAGCTGTCCCCCTGGGTAGAGTGTCATGGCATTACAGCTCACAGCAACCTCCAACTCCTGGGCTCAAGCGAGTCTCTTGCCTCCGCCTCCCAAGTAGCTGGGACCACAGGCGCCCGCCACAACGCCCAACTATTTTTTGGTTGCAGCCGTCATCGTTGCTTGGTGGGTCTGGGCTGGGGATTCGAACCCGCCACCTTAGGTGTACGTGGCTGGCGCCTTAGCTGGTTGAGCTATAGGCGCCGAGCCAAGTACTTCATTTCTTCTAAAGCCTACTGGATATTTTTTTAGTCCCATTACATCCTTTTACCCTATTTGGCCCTGTGGATGAAAGGAGCCTAGATCCCAGAGCTTTGCATTAAACGCAAGGCCACGCTCAAAATGTGGCATCATCGGGAAAGAAGCTACATTTGGTGAACAACTTGTTCTGATGACACTGGAGCATCATTTTGTTTCTTTTTTTAAATTTTATTTTATTTTTCAGTCTTTTAAAATTAAATCATAACTGTATACATTAATGCATTTATGGGGTACAATGTGCTGATTTGATATACAATGTGGAATGCTAACATCAAAGTGATTAACGTAACCATCACCTCACTTATTTGTCGTGGTAAGACATTTGTACTCTACTCTTAGTAGTTTTGAAATGTACCATCGCCTGGTGCCCATTAGGTGAGAGAGGGGAGGGTGTATCATTTTGTTGCTTGAAGCCACAGAAGAGTTCAGCTGCCTGGCATAAATTGTTGCCTAATTAGGACACCTATTCCTGGACTGTGATCTTAAAAAAATATACCAGAAATGGGTGCGCCAATGTGGTTTTAAAGTAAGTACTGTAGGGAAGAATATATGCATTTCTTCCTCACCTCTGCTAGGCTAGTGCTTTCTGTTCTCTGCAGAGCTTTGCAAAGAAAATAGCTGATTCATGCTAGCCTCCTCCTTGTTGCCAGGGTATGAGGATATAAATAATTTACATTAAGATATCAAGACAAGAAGCGGTTTTGAATTTGTAGCATTTCTGGCCAGAATAGTGTTTGTGACACTGAATTAAACTAAAAGGGCCCCTGCTGATGGCTGTAAACTTTTAAATTAGCCCATTTGCAGCCAAGTCCTAGCCTTGAAGGTTAAATAAATATTTCATAGCTCTAGCTGGGGGTGTAAGCCCAGGCATTTTCAAGGGCCAAGGCTAAAGTTTAAATGAAGATCACGGACTGGCTTTGATGACACACATGATTAAATTGCTGGCTTCTCCAGTATCTACGGCAGGTACACATTTTAGACATCTAAGACTTCTGGGGATTGTAGTTGCTGACTACAGGAATTCTTAAGGCAGTTTTCCTGTGACTTTGGTGTCATCTGAGACTTAAAAAGTTCTTAGGAATCACAGAATCACTAGAAGATCGTTTGGTACATGACTTACAGACCCCAGACTGTCAGATCTAGCATCAGAAGAGGAAAAAGTAAAGTAAAAGATTCATGGGGGGAGGAAAAGTGTCCCTCCTTGTCTCTCTCCCCCAATCCACCCACCTATTACTCCCTATGTCTTCCCAATTTCACTGCTAGACTCTTTCCTATTTGTAACTTAGGTTTTTGCTTCACCTAAACTTAATGTGTAGGAAGGATAAGGTTTTAGTGCATTTTCTATTGAGAGAGATAATCATTTAATGGAAGATAGATGATGGGCGCCATCAATGCTGCCACCTCCCCCTACAATGCCAGGAGGGTGAAACTGGCTATTGGAAAGGTCCCTCACAATCTTTCTTAAACCTGAGTAGGTGGCAGCCACAACCAACTTGTCAGAGTTGGCATATAAGATGAAACCACTTTATTAACCTTAATTAAATAATTTTGGGGAAACTGCATGGGTTGACTTCAAGTGTCAGCTTTTAGACCACTCAAGGACTTCATCAAGTGCCTTCATCAAAGCAGCAGCAGCACGCACAACGCACAGTTGAGCTCGGGGAAGTGTGGACTCCTATTGTGGTTTGCTTACTGTTCTGACTGCTTGTGCTTCTACTGGATTTGTCTCATAGAGATAATCACTCTTGTTTTTGGGGGGCCTCAAACTACTTATTAAACTCACTCAAGTTCTAGAATTCTTACTATTGCCTTGAGCTGTTCTCCTCCAGAGTCTGAATCTCACATGTCAGACTCTTGGTGCCACCAGCTTAGATTAATGCTGTGTCTACCAGTCCCAGGTGGAAATGTCTCCTCTCAAAGGGAAAACCCAGTTGTGTGTGCCTAAACAAAGGTGGTGTCTTAGTCTGTTTGGGCTACTGTAACAAAATGCCTTAGACTGGGTTATCTATAAACAACAGAAATGCATTTCTTACAGTTATGGAAGCTGGGAAGTCCATGATCAAGTCATCAGCAGATTCAGTATCTGTTGAGGGCCTGTTCCTCATATGTGGTCCCTTCTTGCTCTGTCTTCACATGATGGAAGGAGCTGTCAGTCTTCCACAAGCCTCTAAAGGGGCACTAATCCTGTTTATGAGGGCCACACCCTCATAAACTGATTATCTCCCCATAGCCCTGCCTCTTAATATTATGGCACTGGGAATTAGGTTTCAACCTGTCAGCTCACAGCTGTGGGCCTCTGAATTCCCATTCTCAATCTATTCTTGATGATCAAGGTTTATGCTTTCTTTTTTTTTTTTTTTTTTGAGACAGAGCCTCAAGCTGTCCCCCTGGGTAGAGTGCCGTGGCATTACAGCTCACAGCAACCTCCAACTCCTGGGCTCAAGTGAGTCTCTTGCCTCCACCTCCCAAGTAGTTGGGACCACAGGCGCCCGCCACAACGCCCGGCTATTTTTTGGTTGCAGCCGTCATTGTTGTTTGGTGGGTCCAGGCTGGGGATTCGAACCCTCCACCTTAGGTGTACATGGCTGGCGCCTTAGCCGGTTGAGCTATAGGCGCCGAGCCAAGGTTTATGCTTTCTATCTTCTTTGTGTATATTCATTTTTCTCTTCCTGTCTCATTCATAAATTTTTTCTTTTTTCTTTTTTTAGAGACAGGCTCTCACTTTGTTGCCCTCAGTAGAGTGCTGTGCCATTGCAGCTCACAGCAACCTCCAGCTCTTGGGCTTAGGCGATTCTCTTGTCTTAGCCTCCTGAGAAGCTGGGACCACAGGTGCCTGCTACAATGCCCAGCTATTTTTTGGTTGTTGTTGTTATTGTTGCAGTTAGGCAGGGGCCAGGTTTGAACCCGCCACCCTCGGTATATGTGGCCGGTACCCTACTCACTGAGCCACAGGTGCCACCCCCTCATTCAAAACTTTTAACCCTTGGTCTTTGGGTTTCGTTTCTGATACTTGATGATAATAGCTCTTTTGGAGGACACCAATGGTGTTTATACATCAAATAATCTATTCTTAGCTCCGATCTTGGCTGAATCTGAAACTATTGCTTCATCCTTCTTTCCCACATCTCTCCCTCACCTCTTGCCACTCCCTGACCCTGTGAAACCCTATCCTGCCCTGGCTTTCAGTACATTTCACCCTGTGGTTTTTCTGCTACTATTCTGACAACTCCTCAGTCTTCTGAAATGATTCTTTCTGTGCTCCTCTTTCTTTGGCTGGGGAAGCTCATTCCATTCTCATGGCTTTGGTTGCCATTGCTATTCTATTGATCCTAAAATGCCTAAGTTGTTTCAAATGTACAGATAAGTTGTGTTCCTTCACAAAGTAAGGAACATGTTGAATACTCGCCTGTTTGAGCTCCTATATGAAATGCTTATATCTCCAAGTCAGTTTTTTCGCTCAACCCCACTGTTTATTTTTAACAGTCTACAGATTGTCCTGCTTGGAATAAGCTATTGTACACAGTTCCATCAGATTACATATGCTCGGGGCCTTATTCCCCCACAAAAGATTCAGTCTTTTGCTCCCTTCTCTGTTAACGACATCACCATTTTGCAAGTTACTCAGATGTAATGATGTAAATCTCCTATGACATAATCCTGTTTTTCCTTCAAAATAGTTTGTCTATATCCCATCCATTCCTACTGATTTGAGTTTCAGACCCTCTGACCACTTGCCTATATTACTATTACTTCCTCAGGCTGCCTGTGCAGACCCTGGCCTCTTTTCCTCTCATCTTACCTGAACATGTTGCTACGGTTTCAATGTGTCATGTAGAATTCATGTGTTGGAAATTTAGTCCCCAGTGCAATAGCATTGGGAAGTGGGGCCTAATGAGAGGTGGTTAGGTCAGGAGGGGATGAGGGAAGACTCATGAATGGACTTATACCATTATGAGAAAGAAAGTAGGTTTGTTCTCCTGCTCTCTTGACCTTCCGCTTTCTGCCATGTGATGATTAGGCAAGAAGGGCCTTGCCAGATGCTGGTGCCTTGATCTGGGACTTCCCAGCCTCTAGAACAGAGAGCCAACAAACTTCTGTTTATTATAAATTACCCAGTCTCAGATATTCTGTTATAGCATGAAAAAACCATACTAAGACACACCCATTTCATCATGTCAGCTCCCTGGAATGGGACATTCAAGAGATCCATATATATTAGTGCCTCATTGCTGCATGTTAAAGTCTGATGTTTAAGGCTGTCAACCTTTCCAACATTATTCACCACACTCCCTCAGCTGCACCCTCTGACTCAGGCTAATGATCTTACTGTGCTCCCTCTCCCTGCACTAAAGTTCTACCTCCACATTATACAATGACATCATTCTCACCGAGAATGTCCCTCCTGCTGTTCTCTATCTTGTCAAATTCTAATCATCATCTAAGGTTCTATTCACATATTGCTCCCTCTATGAAACCTTTACGGACTATTCCTACTCTATTTATCATTGCTACCATGCAATTAATCATGAACGATCCTCTATCTTAGGGTTGGTAGTTTTACCTCTCACTTTAATTATAAATTTCTTTTTTTTTCTTTTTTTGCTCCCATCCTGACCACTAGAGAAAATTATAAATTTCTTGCTAGAGAAATCCTTTCATTTAGATCTTGCATTCCCCGTGGAGCTGAGCATAATTTTGGCAAATAATACATGTTCAACAAATCCTTCACTGATGGACATTTAACAACATTCATTTGACTGATTAAATTGTTGGATGCATAAATCAAAGACTGGCTGGTTGGTTTGTTACGTTTATTGATTCTGTTCAATGCTGAGCTCAGTTCTTCACGTTCTAATTTGAGCAGGGAGGAACACCAAATATTTTATTTCCTTCCATCTACAAAGAACTCTTGGAATAGACTCCAATAAATAAACTCTTGGGATCATAATGCATCTTCAGTCACTTCCAGGTACAATTATGGTGAGCAGAACCTTGGTATCTGAGTGTTAATGACAAAATAAGCCATGGTCAAATGATTGAGACATCAAAATGGTAACATAAATCTCAATGAAAAGGTAACTTAAACTCTGGCTCTCTTCCTAGAAGTGACACTGTTAAACAAAAGATCACTTTTCTCTTTAGATTAAGAGAAGAATAATATTTCAGAAAACAGAACAAGCGGTACTGCCCACCTGAGTTCTATTTTATACAAAATGGTTTTGGGGGGAGTAAGGGAAAAATATAATACTGCTATTGTTCTCGCCTTGAAGTGCTTACTGTCTTCCAGAATCACACTGTCCTTTGTTCAGTGTGATTTTTACTGAAATTTCTCACCTTATTATTTAACCACTCGGATTGTAATTAAGCTTTGTTATTGGCTGAATTATGTTTTCATAAATTTACACGCTGGAACCATGTGACCAAATTCACGTACCTTAGAATGTGACTGTATTTGGAAACAGAGTCTTTGTAATGGTGATTAAGTTAAAATGAGGCCATTAGAATGGGCTCCAATCCAGTCTGGCTGTCCTTATAAGAAGAGAACATCTCAACACAGAGAGAGATACCAGGGACGTGTGTGCACAGAGAAAAGATCACGCACGTTAAGACACAGGGAGAAGGGGACCAGAATCTGCAAACCAAAGAGAAAGGTTCTGGAAAAAAACCAACCCTGGAAACACCTTGATCTTGGACTTCCAGCTGTTGGGCACTGTGAGAAAATAAATTTTTGTTGTTTGAGCTATCTCCTCTGCAGTATTTATTGTGGCATCCTGAGCAGACTCACAGAAACATGCCTACCCCTCTCTCCCTACTAGATGGTGAACCTCTGAGAACAGGGATCAGGCTCGTCTAAGATTTGTAATGTTTCACATGAAATTGGTAATAACTGGACTTGATCATGTCATGGAAATGAACTTACAGCTTGTTTGACTAGTTTAGAAGGCGTATCGGTACGACTCTGGACAGTCTGATTCATACAAGATGTGTAAAAACATAGACCCTCCCTCCAAGGAAAGCACTTTGTACTGAGTGGTATGAAATATCGGCAGTCTTCTAAAGATACGCTTTATAGAGTGAGCTACACTCTATAAAGATATTACGTATATAATGTTAGGTCAATGTATGTTTTATGAGATGGAAAGAAATGGTGACATGTAAGGTGCCAAAGAGTACTATTCATCCATAAAAAAGGATGGAGACCTTGCGTCTTTGTGTTTACCTGGATGGATTTGGAAAATATTCTCCTAAGTATCTGAAGAATGGAAAATCAAGCATCTTTATACAATTCATGGCAACATGGATGGAATTGGAGGATACTATATTAAGTGAAATAAATCAGAAGTGGAAAGTTAAATACTTCCTGTTCTCTCTCATATTGTGGAAGATAAAAGAAAGTTGATTTCACAGAAGTAAAAAGTAGAGCAGAGTATATGAGAGGTTGGCTAGGGTTGGGGGAAGGGAGATAGGGAGAGATTTATCAAAGAATATAAAATTATAGCTAGATGGAGGAATAAATTCTAGTCCTCTATACCACGGGATGATAACTATATTTAATAGTTACATATCATTTCAAATAGCTAGAAAGAGAATATTGAATATGCCCAATACAAAAAATATATGTTTGTGGAGATGAATATTCTAATTATTCCGATGATCATTATCCATTATATGTATCTAAACATCACCATAAAGTCTCCTGAATATGTATGCTATTTGTTAATTAAAATAAAATAAATATTTCAAAGTATATTATTTCTATAAATTAGCAACACAAAATTTTAAAATGAGATTTTAAAATAATACCATTTATGATAACATCAAAGAAACTCTCCACTATCTGGGAGTAAATCTAACAAGTTATTTAAGATCTCTATACTGAAGACATATTACAATGAAAATGTAATCAACGGAGAGCTATCTCATAACCATTGACTGGCAAATTTAAATTAAGATGCCAATTCTTATCAAACTGATTTATAGATGCAATGCTATCCCAATTAAAATGCCAGCAGACTTTTTTTGTTTTGTTTTGTTTTGTGGCCGGGGCTGGGTTTGAACCCACCACCTTTGGCGTGTGGGGCTGGCACCCTACTCCTTTGAGCCACAGGCGATGTTTTTGTTTTTGTAGAAGCTGATGAGATGATTCTACAACGCAAAGGATATAGAATAGCCAAGACAGTCATGATGAAGAAGAACACAGTTGAAAGACATATTTATCTGATTTCAAAACTTACTATTACCACCTGACTTTTCCCAAAGACATAAGAAATTTAATATGGAAATAAAAGTATTTTCTATAAATGTTGAACAACCACGGCCCATACCTCATTATACACATAAAAATTAATTTGAATGGATGCTAGGCCTAAAAGTTAAAATGAGAGGCTTTTCAGAAGTCAATTTAGGAGAATATCTTCATGATCTTTGGATAGCAAAGATTGCTGAAGACACAGAAAGCACTAACCATTAAAAAAAGTGATGAATTGGACTTTCTCAAAGTAAGAAAACTTCCATCAAAAGATAATGTCTAGACAGTGGCAAGCTACAAACTGGGAGCTCACATTAACATCTCAACTCTAATTGGAATATGCAAGTCCTTGATAAAGAACTTGTATTGAGACTACATAAAGAATTTTTATAAATCCAAAAACAATCCAACATAAAAATAGGTAAAAGACTTGAAGAAACACCCCACACATGAAGATGTCTGCAGGCTTAATGTGATTGGGTGAATGTAAATGAAAGCCACAATAAAGTATCTGTCACAGTTCCAGAATGGTAAAATTAAATAGGCTGACAATATAAAGCTTGTGGGTGTTGAGCAATTGCAGTACTTATATTTTGCGAGTACGTATTGGTACAACCACTTTGGAAAATGAACTAAGTCAAATCTCTATCTATACCTACGACCCAACACTTTCACGCCAAAGTATTAATTCGAGGAAAATGGTGCATAAGTCCTCAAAGACTTGCACAAGATATTCAAGCTGAAAACTGGAAACATCTAAATGTTCATCAATAGAGAAATAAATACATTTTGTTGTATTTCTAAGTAGACTACTACTTAGCAATAAGAAAGACAAACTATTGATATGCATGACACCATGGATGAATCTCACAAACATCACATTGAGTGTGAGAAGCCAGACACACAAGAGTAGCTACGTTGTATGTTTCCATTCCAATATAGGAGTTGAGAATAGTCAAAATAAAATACATCTCTGGCGAATGGGAGAGCATAGTGGTTGCCTTGGGGCGGGAGGAGCAGGAGGGAACTTACTGCAGTGATGGAAATGTGGGTTAGACTAATGGTTATTCATTTATCAAAACTTCTCAAGTTATACACTTAAGATTGGTGAATTTTACTGCCTGTAAATTATTCCTCAGTAAAGTACAAAAAAACAGAGAGCGTACAGTGAGTTCAACAAAGACTGCTACAATCAGTGCTGCAGGGAGTCAGAAGAGAAGAATGACTCCACGGAAGGACAAGTGAGTAATTGAGTGAGTAGGTAGAAAAAGACCTCAACCCTGCAGGATGACTAATATTTGCAGGGGTGGGTGGTTTGAACCAACCAATGCAAAAAGCTTCTAGTAATTCCAATCTCAGGAGCTCACATTAGCACTGTGACCTTTCAAGAGTCTAAAAAATCACTGAACAGTACTTCAATAGAAGATCTCTTTTTTTTTTCCATCTAACTTAAGGATACAAAAATAGACACACCATAGTAAAATGTTTAAGCCAATCAAATAACTTTGGCTGTCTGGCAACAGCCACATTCAACATTTCATGATGCCCTGGACTTATTTTGAAATCAGCTCTTTGATTGTACAATAGCCCAAAGTCATGGGTTGGGCAAACTGGAAACCACCCCTGCAAGCTTTTTGCAAGTAGAGGAAATATATATTTTAGTTAGATAAAAACTTAAATAAAAGATCCATCTTGAGCTTTTTTTCCCCTCTCATCTTAAAAAGTGAGAATTGACTATATCGTCTTTAAGGCTCCTTCTACTTTAAATAAAAGCACAATCAAAGCTATGCTTTGCTAATTAATCTGATCATATCCTGACCTGAGTGTTCCCCAAATAACCACATCCCTACTCAGACTTGACAGTTTCTCTGAGCCCTCCCTAAATCCCAGGTCCTCTCATTAGAAAGTTGTTTCCATCTGGAAGGCTTTAGCCACCTTTCTGCACGGTGACTTCTACCCATCCTTCCGACCCACTTACTCAGTGAATATTCCCTTTACCATAGTGATCACCCCTGCACTGGGGTTACTATCATTTATTTGGCAAGTATCATCTACTGTCTTGCATTATCAGTTATCTTTTGACATACCTGTGTTTTCTTCCTCACCTAGAACGTAAGCAAAACTTACATATTCCCACTCGCCCCATCCAGATGTCCCACAATATCTAGTTGTGCTATTCCTAATACTCAACGAATACTAGATGATTAACTGATCGGTTCATCCAGGTTAAGAAGCTTCCTCCAGGCACTACTCTATCGTTCTTTGGAATGATATCATTTTGAAAAATGAGCCATCAAATATGCACAAATGCAATTCCCCAAGGGAGGCCTCTTCTGCTGGAAGGAAGTATTTCCACGTGGAGTCAGGAAAGCAGCAGCAGCAGCAGCAACTGTCTCAGACCCAGAGATTGCGATTTACAGTGATGTTGATGGATTGGGACATGTTATTAGCAAAGGCAGACCGGCTAAATCACAGCCTGGGAAGCCTAATCAGCTTTGGCGTCTAGTATGCTTTGCTAAATTAAAGTTTTAAAAGGAAGACATGAATAAATGAAACAGCTACTTGAAGGCAGCCCTATTAAATGAAAATGAATCCATACAAGTTCCAGAACACACAGTAAGCCATTTTGGATACCACTTAATCATGAAACTAAAAATATCCTCCAAGCACTTAGCTCACTTGCCAGTTTGCTGAAAATGAATTAGACAGGATGGAAGGAATTAGTACCTGGTTACACAGAAAACTGGAAGCTTTTTGAAAATTCTAATCTGGTAGCAGCGTTAACCATAACTGCGTTGGTAGTGGCTGTGTAATCTTGGGCACTCTGAAGATGCCAATTCTCTACTTATAACATTTTAATGCCTTTCTACGGAACTTAATATAAAATTCAAAATCCTTCATGTTCCACAAGGCCCTGCGTGATGTGCCCCTATTTCTGCAATTTCCTTATTTAACATTTTCCCTTTTTTTCCTGCGCTCAAGCCCACTTTTTTTTTTTTTTTTTTGCACAGTACACATGACTTCCTGCCTCAGGGCCTTCTAAGTGCAATGGCCCCATCACAGCTTCCTGCAGCCTTGAACTCCTAGGCTTAAGCAAATATCCTGCCTCAAATGCTTGATGATAGGACTCAAGGTGCAAGCCACCACTCCCAGCTCATTTTTTTTCAGTTTTCATAGAGACAGAGTCTCATTCTGTCATCTAATCTGGACTCGAATTCCTAGCCTCAAGCAATCCTCCTGCCTTGGCCTCCCAGCCTCCCAAAGTTCTAGGATTACAGTCAGGAGCGACTATGCCCAGCCTGAAGGCTGTTTTCTTACTGTTCACACCAATGTACAGCCTCTGCCTCTGTTTTGTAACACAAATCAAACCAAAATAAGTACACACTGCAATTCTTTTTTAGTGTCTATCTTCTACTCTAGATTTTGCTTGATAGGAACGTCCTTTCCTGTGATGCCTCCCTCTCTAGTCCTCCTCTGGTAGTTATTTGTCAGCTTGGAGAATCTGGGAGAAAAACCTGGACGTGTCCTTTGAGAATTTCTCTTTGAGAATTTCTCTTTCCTGCTGCTGGCTTGCTGGCAGAGTGGCATCTGGGACTTGCTTTGCCCTGGGTATAGACATATCCCTACAGAGTAAAACACTGGTACCCAGTGGGGCTAGTGACAGGGCGGTGGACGCTCCTGCAGGATTTACCAAAAATATTGTCAACACTTTGGCCTTTGTTTCTCCATTTGTTGCTTTCTTTCTCATTTAGCACAAAGCTCGAAAGGGAACGAAAAAGATGGGGAAAAAGAAATCTGTTAGATTATAAGCTTATCTTTGTCATCACGCGCAACCCCAACCCCCAGCCCAGTTGCTGCAAATAGTGACTGTTTCATAAATATTTATCAAGTGTATGAATTATTTAGCCTCCTAAAGCTAGTTTCCGCCAATGTGAAATGGTGATAAGCCTTACCAATCTGGCCACGTTTTACGGGTATCCGACATACTATATTAAAGCACTCAGGGCAGTGCCCAGCGTGTGGCTAAATGGATAAATACGCCATAGCTATTACGATTTGGTTGTACCCACTGAGAATAATTTCTGTTTAGAGCTATTTGCTTCAAAGGTGTCTAGATAATAATCGTACATCATTTGTGTCTGCCTAATGGGTTCTAGAATTTTTCTTAAAAATGACATAAAGAGGTTTTAACCTACTGCTCCGCTTACCTACGATATGGAATAAAATATAATCTATTCAATGTAGGCATGTAGACTTAAAGAAATTGCCAAAAATATGTAAGAGCGTCTGATTATATTCTGAAGCTGCTCCTTACCAATCGTCCTGTACTAAATTCTTGAGTAAGCACTTTCAAAAGCATAGGAGGTGGGGGGGGTAATATTAATCTATCTTCTAGATTCGGTTTAAATCCACTTTTTGTGCAATTACTGCTTTGTCCTCAGTATCCTACACTGGTCTCTGTCACTCTGGCCATTCCTGGTAGCAGGGCTGATGTGTTAGCTGTGTTCAGCTGTCTCTCTCTCTCTCTCTCTCAGCCTACAGCTTCCCAGAACTTCGTTCCTGTGTTCAGGCTTGGCTTCAGTTGTGCACTTCAGCAATAATTACAGTCAGGAATGGCCGTGGCTGGGGATATAGATCCCACAAGAGGAAAAGTAGGATTGTTATGGAGGGCAGCGGGGTGAGGGGTATCTGTTGGAAGTCTCGTGTGCACACACGGGGAATGCCTCCAATTCACTACGCGACACGTGGAAACTGAGACTCAAAGGTGAATTGGCCATTAGCAAAGGAGGGAATGGGCAGAGCTTAGCTTGGCTATGACCACAGGGCTGTGTACTTGCAAGTGTATGAATTATTTAAACCCACTTTCTGTGTAATTGCTGCTGTGCACTGTAATTGCAAAGGGCTGCTCTAGCTCTGTGTCCTAGGGCATCACGGCTCACAGTGGGGTGGTGGCAACTCCCCGCCCCACCGTCCATCATCCTTGCTCCAGGGAGCAGGGGACATTTCTGCAGACATCCCTGTGCCACGCCAGGAGCCATCCCCAGGGTCAGAAGCAGAACACCTCGGCTTCCTCCAGGGTCTGCTCCCCAGTCACCAGAAGCAGGACCTGTCTCTAGGCCTCTGTTCTCTTATCAGCAAAATTAGTAAAGTGGGGCTCAGCTTCCAAGATTGCCAGACACCAGAAAATGCCTGCTTTATTCGAGTTCCTTCGGGAGCAAGGGAGGCGGCCCCCTCCTGTAGAGCTAGTGCTGCAGACCAGGTGCTCACTGCCTCTGAGAAGCTGCAGCAGGGCCCTGGGGAGGACAGCGCGCTGCAAAACGCCTGAGTCACTGCCAGCTCTCAGTCCGCGCTCGGGATCGCACAAAACAGGCCCAGATGAGACCAAGCAGCTTTCAGACCCTGACAGCCTGGAGAGACGCCACCTCCCTTGTGGTTCTGATCCCAGAATAAATCAGATCCTCTTTCTCCTATTCATAGAAAGTCAGTCAGGGAACAGGTTTTTGGTGTAGGGGGAAAAACCTACTAGCAGCATCAACGGGAGAGAAAGTTTGGCACTTACAGCATCTCCGAGAGCTGGGGCTGAAAGAGGTTTGCAGCCAACTTCCTCAGCCGAGGAGGCTGGGACCAGGGGGCAGGGCTGCCCCACATCAGCACAGCCTCTTTCAAAGCCTCAGCAGGTGGCACTTACTACCCCTGGGCCCTGCTGGCACCCCTGCTCCCCACTCCCACCCCTCCAAAGAAAAGTTACCTGTAGAGAGGAGCTGGGAGTAAGAAGAGAAAAATCAAAGATAATCAAGTCTTAGGAGTCTCTTTCTTCTCTCTTTTCTTTTTTCTTTTCTTTTCTTTCCTGTCTTCCTCTCTCCTTTTCCTTGGCTTTCTTTCCCTTTCCTTCCCCTCCCCCTTCCTCCTTCCCCTCCCCCTCCCTCCTTCCCCTCCCCTTCCTCCTTCCCCTCCCCCTTCCTCCTTTCCTTCCCCCTTCCTCCTTCCCCTCTCCCTCCCTCCCTTCTTTTTAAAGTTTTAACAGTTCTGCATAAAGCAATAGCTCATCTTTATAATCAATGGAAAGAAAAACAGAACACAAGCAGCCATGTCGCATTTCTTTCATAATCAAAAGGAAAAAAAAATCTGTGCCCTCTTCTCCAAATCCTCCTTTAATCAATTTGCGAACCAAGATGGGCATTCTCTTCCCAAGCGCCTTTCCAGTCCTCCCTATTTCAGAAAAAAGGGACTATTAGTCCTATGAAGAGGGTCTGATTTAACGTAATTGCGCTCTCAGAGTGTGGGCTAACTATTACCGTACACTTAATGTCCTTCTGAGAAACACGATTAGCTGTTCCTCCTGAATTTTCACCCACGCCTGGTTAATGCATATTCGATTTTAAGATTCTTCTAAAGAGAGAACAGGGCCTTCCTCTCTGTCATAAAACACTCATATAAATGCACAGTCATTGCCCAAAGGAGCAGTGGAAGAATTTTATGCACAGTTTTTCTCTCTCATTATGTGCTTTTGAACAAAAAGACAAGGTGGTGGGAATAACCCCTTGGAGGCTGGTCCACAATAGCTCAGTCCTAACAAGGAAAATTAAATGGGAACAGCCATGGTTGCATGGTAAATAAGTTGGTAAGTCTTCTACATCTACTGCACAAAGTGGCTTTTCATTTCATGTTATCCCTGAAGAGCTTTTTTTTTTTGGCTGGGGCTGGATTTGAACCGGCCACCTCCGGCATAAGGGGCCGAAGCCCTACTCCTTTGAGCCACAGGCACCTCCCCCTGAAGAGCTTTTTAATTAGAACCAGTCTACTCGTGCTTGAAAGGTAACCATAAAGTTGTTTACCTTTGTGCATCCTGTGCCCACTGTTCTTCCTTACTGAGGAGTATCATCTCCCCTTCCGCCTCAGGCCTTCCGGTCATGGGGTGTGGGAGCAGCAGGGCTGGCCTCTGTGCTTGGACCCACTGACCTTGATTTCAACCCAGGCTCCAGCATTTCCCTAACTAAATAATGTAATGGCAGGGTACAGTTATTTATTTATTTATTTATCTTTTGCAGTTTTTGGCCGGGGCTGGGTTTGAACCCGCCACCTCCAGGATGTGGGGCCAGTGCCCTATTCCTTTGAGCCACAGGCACCGCCCTACTTATTTATTTTGATCATTTATAGATGAAGGACTTTCCCAGCTGCCATAGAACATGAGTTTTTAGAATATATTATCATGTGGGAAATAAAAGTATCCTTAATACTATTTTTGAGTACACAAAAAGTATACTTTTTTTTTTTTTGCAGTTTTTTTGGCCAGGGCCGGGTTTGAACCCGCCACCTCCAGTATATGGGGCTGGCGCCCTACTCCTTGAGCCACAGGCCACCCAAGTGTACTGAATAGGATCATGAAACCAATATATAAATACTTATGCACTCATACAAATGATAAAAAACAAATATAGTCTAACAAGGGGGAGGGGAGGTGGGAATGTGGTTAGTGGGAGGAGGGAGGGCATTTGGTGGGATCGCACCTAATGTGCACAGTTCAAGGGTATATTTCTTTTTTTTTTTTTTTGAGATGGAGCCTCAAGCTATCCCCCTGGGTAGAGTGCCATGGCATCATAGCTCACAGCAACCTCCAACTCCTGGGCTCAAGCGAGTCTCCTGCCTCAGCCTCCCAAGTAGCTGGGACCACAGGTGCCCACCACAACCCCTGGCCATTTTTTGGTTGCAGCCGTCATTGTTGCTTGGTGGGCCCGGGCTGGGGATTCGAACCTGCCACCTGAGGTGTACGTGGCTGGCGCCTTAGCCGGTTGAGCTATAGGCGCCGAGCCTCAAGGGTATATTTCAAAATAACTAAGAGTAAATTTTTAATGTCTTACCACAAAAATTATTACTAATTTTTGAGGTAACGGTTATATTAAT
>CAUYTI010008296.1:0-16886 GCA_963575145.1 Galago senegalensis
GATGTTATCAAAAGCTTTTTCTGCATCAATTGAGAGAATCATATGGTCTTTGTTTTTTAATTTGTTTATGTGATGAATTATATTTATAGATTTACATATGTTGAACCATCCTTGAGATCCTGGGATAAAACCCACTTGGTCGCAGTATATGATTTGTTTGATGTGTTGCTGGATTCTGTTTGTTAGGAACTTGTTGAAAATTTTCGCATCAATATTCATTAGTGATATTGGTCTATAATTTTCTTTTCTTGTTGGGTCTTTTCCTGGTTTGGGGATCAAGGTGATGTTTGCTTCATAGAATGTATTGGGTAGTACTCTGTCTTTTTCTATATTTTGGAAAAGGTTGAGTAGTATGGGTACTAGTTCCTCTTTAAAGGTTTGGTAGAATTCTGATGTGAAGCCATCTGGTCCCAGGCTTTTCTTTTTAGGGAGATTTTGTATAGTTGATGCTATTTCAGAACTTGATATAGGTCTGTTCAATATTTCCACTTCATTCTGGCTGAGTCTTGGGAGGTGGTGTGTTTCCAAGTATTGGTCGATTTCCTTCAGATTGTCATATTTCTGGGAATAAAATTTCTTGTAATACTCATTGGGAATTTTTTTAATTTCTAAGGGGTCTGTTGTTATTTCATTTTTACCATTTCTGATTGATAAGATTAGAGAGTTTACTCCTTTTTTCTTGGTTAGGCTGGCCAAAGGTTCATCTATTTTATTGACCTTTTCAAAAAACCAACTTTTTGATTTATTGATCAGTTCTATAATCCTTTTGTTTTCAATTTCATTTAATTCTGCTCGAATTTTGGTTATTTCTTTTCTTCTGCTGGGTTTGGGATTGGAATTTTCTTCCTTTTCCAGTTACTTAAGATGTCCCATTAAGTTGTTAACTTCCTCTCTTTCCATTCTCTTGAGGAAGACTTGTAATGCAATAAATTTCCCTCTTAGGACTGCCTTTTTGGTATCCCAGAGGTTCTGATAACTTGTATCTTCATTATCATTATGTTCTAAAAATTTGGTAATTTTCTTCTTACCTCGTCCCTGACCCATCTATCATTCAGCATAAGGTAATTTAGCTTCCATGTTTTTTGTATGAGACTGCAAATTCCTGTTGTTACTAAGTTCAACTTTTATTCCATGATGGTCCAAGAAGATGCATGGAATAATTTCTATTCTTTTAAATTTACTGAGGTTATACTTATGATCTAAGATGTGATCAATTTTGGAGTATGTTCCATGGACTGATGAGAAAAATGTGTATTCAGTTTTGTTAGGATGAAAAGTTCTGTAGATGTCTGTTAGGTCCAAAAGTTGAATAGTTAAATTTAAATCTAAGATTTCTTTGCTCAACTTCTTTTTGGAGGATCTGTCCAATACTGCTAAAGGAGTGTTGAAATCTCTGACTATGATGGAGCTGGGAGAGATCAAGTTGCTCATGCCAGTTAGAGTCTCTTTTATAAATTGAGGTGCATTCTGGTTAGGTGCATAGATATTGATAATTGAGATCTCATCATACTGAGTATTGCCCTTAACAAATAATATAAAGTGGCCATCTTTATCTTTGGTTACTTTTGTTAGTTTAAAACCCATTGTATCTGCGAATAATATTGCAACCCCTGCTTTTTTCTACTTTCCATTAGCCTGGAATATAGATGACCATCCCTTCACCCTGAGTCTATATTTGTCTTTTAAGGTAAGGTGAGATTCTTGTATACAACAGATGTCTGGTCTGAGTTTCTGTATCCAATCAGCCAGTCTATGCCTCTTTAGAGGATAATTTAAGCCATTCACATTGATAGAAATTATTGAAAAGCCTGGTAAAATTTTGGGCATCGAGTTGTTCGAAAGTCCAGTAGACATTTTTAATCGTTTTGCCATTGTGGAAGTTGGAATGTGATCAAAAGTTTCTGGGTGGGTTTACTTTTGTGGTGGAGGATTGCACTGGTCATTATGGCGGATAGGTTTGAGAATTTCCTGGAGAGCTGGTTTAGTTACGGCAAATTTCTTCAACATGCGAATGTCATTAAAGTATTTAATTTCTCCATCATGGATGAAACTCAGTTTAGCTGGATACAGGATCCTGGGTTGAAAGTTATTTTGTTTTAGGAGATTAAAAATTGATGACCATCCTCTTCTAGCCTGAAAGGTTTCAGCTGAGAGATCTGCAGTCATCCTAATACTCTTCCCCTTGTAGGTTATGGTTTTCTTACATCTAACTGCTTTCAGAATTTTCTCTTTCATCTTAACTTTGGTGAATTTAATTATGATGTGTCTGGGGGATGTCTTGTTCAGGTTGAGTCGTGCTGGGGTTCTGAAACTATCTGCTATCTGAATTTCAGGATCTCGTGGCATGTCTGGAAATTTCTCTTTCATAATTTCATGAAGAAGAGCCTCATTGTTTTGTGAAGCAACTTCATCACCTTCAGGGATTCCTGTAAGGCGAATATTAGTTTTCTTCAAATTATCTGAGAGCTCTCTGAGAGTGAGATCTGTTTTTGCTTTGCATTTCTTTTGATCTTTGCATTCCTGGGCTTCTTCAAAAGCTTTGTCTTCAGAGTCAGAGATCCTTTCTTCTGCCTGTTTCACTGTGTTATGGAGGGATTCCACCTTGTCTTTCAGATCCTTGAGGGCTGCGACCTCTTGTCTCAGTGTTTCAAAATCTTTGATCCTTTTATCTTTGAAATCATTGAGGTCTTGAGTCATCTTTTGAATAATTTCTTGAGATATCTTTTGAATAATTTCTTGAGAAATCTTTTGAATAATTTCTTGGACTCCTAATTCCTTCCTTTCTTCCATTCTGTTAATCTTATTTGCTATGCACGTTCTCAACTCCATTTCTGACATCATAGTCATTTACTTGTGGATGGGGCCTTCAATTGTGTCTGCCCCATTTTCCCTTGGAGGAGTTGATCTTCTCTGGTTATTTGAGTTGCCAGAGTTTTTCTGCTGGTTCTGCCCCATGCTGAGTTTACCTTGTTTGGAGGCTTTATCAGAACCGTTCAGTTGGTGGCTTCTTTTGGTTGCCCAGAGAGACAGGCAGAGTGTGTCTGTTGTCTTCTCCCAGTTCTCAGGTGCTCTAGCAACTGGGGTGCAGTGGAACAGCAGCAGCTGCATGAGAGTGTGTGTGGCGGGATTAGATCTTGTTCAGCCTGCTGGGGCGACCGGGGGGCAGGTGACTGGCAGCAGCCAGATCAGTCCTAGTTTGGCCCCTCTGGGGCAACTGGTGGAACAGAGGAACTGTAGTGGCTAGATCAGTCCTAGTTCAGCTCCCTGGAGCAGCCGGAGATGGGGGAATGGCAACAGTAGCGCAGGGTATGCGAGTGACCAGATCAGTCCTAGTTCAGCCCCACCAGAGTAGCTGGTGGGAAACAGAGGACTCCTTCACCTTCGCCCGTTGGACACGTGTGGTGCTAGCAAGCCAATCTGTGCCCTCCTAGCGTGGGGGCCTGGAGCGGGGAACTCCTCCACCTCTGTCCGAGGGACGTACATGGCTCTAGCAAACAGTTCTGGGCCCTCCCAGAGTGGTAGACCCCTCCACCACCACCTGCAGGGCGCACGTGGCTCTAGCAAGTAGTTCTAGGCCCACCCAGCTTGGGTGCCTGGAGCGGAGAACTCCTCCCCTGGCCCCCGTGGGGTGTGGGTGGCCTACCTGGAATGGAGGACTCCTCCACCACTGCCCGTGGGACACCTGTGGCACTAGCAAGCAGTTCTGGGCCTGCCCAGAGCCTGAGCCTGGGGCAGGGATCTCCTCTACCACCTGTGAGGCCTGTGACTCTAGCAAGCACTTTTGGGCCTGCCCCGCTCCATGAGGGCAAAGGGACCCACCTGGGAAATGGGTTGGTCTGGGAAGGTTAATACCTCCTTCCCCACCTTGCACCCAGTCACTCGTAATCCTCCAGGCCTGTGACCCTATTCACTCCAGTAGGCCACTGCTCCCGAGGTTTACAACTGGCAAAATCAGCCAGAAATCTGAGTTCAGCAGGGGGGCCTTGCATGTTTAAATTAGGCTTCTGTCCAGGTAGATTTCTCTATAAATCAGAAGTTGTATTCAACTCTGGGCAGCAGACAGATAGCAGTTTACACTCAGGTGTCAATTCTAGCCTCTGCCCACCCACTGCCTTTGTTTCAGGGGGATTACACCCTAAGGGCTGGTGCTCCACCCATGAAAGTTATCTGCATCCTGCCTGTGGCTGCTGTCTGGAACCTCTGTTTGCCCAGAGAGACAGGGCTGGAATGGCGTCAGCCTGCAGCTCAGGATGCCACAGTTGCTGCACTGGCATCCCCTGAGCCGACTCTCCTCTCCTCACGCCTGCACCACAGTCAGCACAGAACAGCACCAGCCCTTTACCCCTCCACTTCTCTCAAGGAGATGCCCAAGAATCTGGATTCCATAGGTAACAAACCTCCAGACCTCGGAGTGGGTGGGTGGGGACTCCTCGGAGTTCAATGTTGCAGGTGGGAAATATATACAGTTTTATACAGTTTTACAGTTTTATGCCTAGCCAGAGGGTGCCATGGCATGCCAGCAGGGGTAGGAGGTCCAGTTTTTAGGGGGTCTCTCCCGTGGGATAGAGTGGGAGGAAGTTTGAATATTGCTTGCTTGTTTGCATGGAGTAAACTGTGAGCCCTTGTTGTGGGGGAGGAGACTCCCATTCACTTGGTGGTGTATTTTGTAACTTTGGTTGTATTTTTTGGTCAAAGCTTTCCTTAGGAAGGTTGAAGTGCACTCTTCAATCTTCTCTCTTGGCTCTGCTCTGAACCATCAGCTAACTTGCTAAACTTTTGTCCTTTAAGCCTCCTTCTGGACAGGAGTTTCTGTAAAAAACTGGCTGCAGTCCACCATCTTGGTTCAGCCCCTAGTTTTTTTTACTTAGATATTTTAAATGAAGTCTTAAAAAATACATAAAATTAGATAACTAATTGACTGATTCCTATTGACTGAATCAAGTAGGCAAAATCCCACCTGCAAGAGGTGCTAATAGGGCACCTACATTTTTAGTGGAGACAGGGTTTCACTCTTGCTTAGGCTGCTCTTGGACTCCTGAGCCCATAAACCAGCCTTAAAACTTAGCATCATTTTGAAAATCTGTTTCATTTTTTTGTTCCCCTTTGTCTTTTATTTTTGTTGGATGTACTTTAAAATGGCAGATCCCAGGCATCCTATAATTTCACTCATATATTAACTGATAAGGGATTTAAAAAAACCTCTTATACATTATTAAGCTAAAATATCATCTTCTTAGTATCATGTATATCTAGTCACATGTGAATTTACTAACTTGCTACCTAGTTGGTTTGTTTGAATCACAGATTGTTTTCTTTCTGGTTATTTCTCTTAAGTACCTTTCCTTCATTGTTTCCTTCTCTGGTTTCTCTTTTTACCCTTTCTCATGGATTTGCTGGATATGTAGTATAGGGGGTCATTTGAGCTGGAGAATGTTTTATTTCCCGGGTTTGGCCATTTGCTTTGTTGTGGTGTTTCATTAATTTCTCTACCTTTTTTATTTCCTGTTACCTTAAAACAAAATATATCCTGGGAGCTTGATTAGATTAAATGTTGCCTGTCTTCTTCATGAGGATATTTCTTACATGGGACCCTGCCTGTAATTTTTACTCAGGTTTGTCAGCCTGATATAGTAACATAAAGTTTTATATCCAAATTCTACCTAATAGTCTTTCATCCACATAATCATATGATAATCATTTCTCCATATTCCCTATTTTTAAAATTGAAACATCTTTAGATTCCTTCTTGATCTGCTGGTAAAATGTAACTTCAAATCTTGGCTTCACTTCTCTCTCTCTCTTTTTTTTTCCCTTTGGACAGAGTCTCATTCTGTCACCCTGGGTAGAGTGCCATGGCATCATAGCTAACAGCAACCTCAAACTTTTGGGCTCAAGTAATCCTCTTGCCTCAGTCTCCAGTCTCCTGAAAAGCTGGGACTACAGGTGTCTGGACAATGTTCAGCTATTTTTTTTCTCTATTTTTAGTAGAGATGGGGTCTTAATCTTGCTTAGGCTGGTCTTGACATTCTGAGCTGAAGCAGTCCACCTGCCTTGGATTCCTAGAGTGCTGGGATTTCAGGCTTGGGCCACCACACCTAGTCTTCACTTTACTTCTAGTGGAGTGACTTAGGCAAGAAGTTTAACCTCTGTGTACCTCAGTTTAATTGCAACAGGAGTAAGAATAAAAATAGTGCCCATTTCAAAAAGATGTCATGAAGTTTAAATTAAAGAAAATCTACAAACATTTCCATCACTACAGAAAGTTCTTTTGTGCAACACTGGTCAAGAAACATGGTCTACTGGGCACTTACACTTGGCATGCCTTCAGTGTTGGTCAGTTTCTATTAGCATTTTACAGGAGGAGATGGTCAGTTAGGGAAGTGGTTCTATTAAAAGGATATCAGTTATGAAAGTTTCCCTTATGCTTAAGTAGCCACATATTTAAGAAATTAGGTACGTGAAAAGAGTGCCAATGTGAATTTTTGATCAGCCATGTCCAGAGGACCCAGGAGCCAATTTGTGGAAGTTTTTGCTGACTGGGGACAGGATGCATGGAAAGGAAGCACATCAAGCATGTGAATATCAACAACCACAGATTGTTGAAAACAAGAGCGGACAAACAAAACGGTCACTGTTTACTATAGGTAGTTGCCAAGGCCATGATCAAAGCAGGGAAACAAGAATTAGATTGTTTTTCTTGTATTTTAGGGTAACCATAGTTAATGGGAGAACATTTTTCTTCATGGAAGAATTCTTACTAAACAAGTGAGCTGCATGCTGAGTATACGTCTGACTTTAAAAGAGAATCATTTTAAAAGCACCATGTTCTCATTCTAGTTTACTCTGTGCATTTGGATCAGAGGTAGCTTCTAGGTCTAAGTTTTTATGTAAATGTGTTCATCTTTCTCTCCCATAGCAGGTCAAGAGCAGACTGTGAACATCACAGAATCCTTAGAGGTTTTTAGAGACAAAATTGTGCTGTCAGAATGGGTAGTTAAGTGTCTAGGAATTTCCTTAGTAATACTTAAGGAAAAGAAAAACAAGAAAGCAAATTTACCTCTTGAAGAACCACCATAAAATGTGCAGGTCAATTAAAAACTTTCATCTAAGAAAGGTTTTCTTATTTTTACCTTCCCTTTATCCTACAGGGAATGATCCCAGAGTGACTGGACGTACAGCAAATGCCGTGTCTGAGCAAAACTAGTTTATTGTGGTGGGGGCTTCTGTCAGTGACAAAAAACTTGAGGAATATACAAGGAGCTGAAATATCTTAATAGTAAAAAACCAATCTGATTAAGAAATGGGCAGATGGTCGGGACAGACACATCTCAAAAGAAGACATTCATCCAGCCCATGGGGATCTGAGCAATTGTTCAACATCTCTGCTCATCAGGGAAATGCAAATCAGAACCACAAGGAGGTGTCAGCTCACCCTAGGTAGGATGACCACAACAAAAAGACAAAACATAACAGATGCTGGCGAGGAGATGGAGAAAAATGAACACATACACTGTTGGTGAGAATGTAAACTAGTATAGCCACTATGGAGAACAGTGTGGAGGTTCCTAAGAAAACTACAAATACAACCACAACGCGATCCAGCAAGCCACTACTGGGTATTTATCCAAAGGAAAGGAAGTCAGTGTATTGAAGAGACATCTACACCCCCACGTTTAATGCAGCTCTACTCACAATCTTGAGATATGGGATCAACCTGGGTGTCCTGCAGCAGATGAATGGATAAAGAAAATGTGTGTCTTTATACCCTGGAGTACCTAAAAAATGAAATCCTGTCATTTGTGCCAATATGGATGGAGCTGGAGAATATTATGGTAAGTGGAACAAGCCAGGCACAGAAAGGTAAATACCAAATGTTCTCACTCATTTGTTGAAGTTAAAAATAGTTAATCTCATAGAAGTTAAAAAATAGAGACTGCTAGAGTCTGGGAGATGGTTTGGAAGAGATTTGTTGAAAGATAAAAATTATAGCTAGGTGAAAGGAACAAGTTCTACTGTTCTATGCCATGATATATGTATTGTATAGTTTCAAATAACTATAAGTGGGATATTGAATGTTCCTAGCAAATAAATGATAAACGTTTTAGATGATGGATATGCTAATTAGCCTGATCTGATCACTATACATTGTGTGCATGAAAACATCACTATATACCCAACTGTATGTACAATTATTATTTGTGCACCAAGAGCCACTAAATAAACAGAATTATGTGGCAACATTATGTGAACAACAGTGCTGAAATTAAACACTATTTTTTATGATATCATATTATTAGTTCCATCAGTTTGCGTCAGATCATTGGATGAGAAAGTCATGAGTTTCTTTTCACATAACTATGTAGATTTATTGTTTTGAAACAATCTACTTCTCTCTAAAATAAGCAAGAACATTGGAGCAACCAACTATTCTCAGAGAAGGAGGGTTTTTAATTTTTTAAGGCATCTTAGGAAAATCAGATATCAAATAATACATAGGAATGTGGAGTTGGTTTGACAAAAAAGGAAATCTCTTGCCTGTATGAACGGTTTCATAAAGTTATAGTATTGGTTTAATATAGATCAAAAGCTTTCATTTTGAAAAAACTTTATATTTGTATTTAAATAACAGTGATTCAAGTTTAGTTCATCAAGTTACAGTCCATTGTGATTTTTCTACCCCTTGAAATAAGGATCCAGCATCTAAAACAACATAGCTTTTGGTTAAGGGTAACATAACTTTGTTCAAATTAAAAATAATTAACATTTAGGGCATAAAAATAATGTGCCAAAGTATACCAAATAGCAATGGGAAGTGAAATGATAAAAGTTATCATAATTGCTAAACTAAGCCAGCCTATTCAAAAAAACATTCCAAAGAACTCTTAATTGTGAACTGGTCTTATGTGGCCTCCAAATAAATCCACAAGAAAGTCTGAGTTCTGAGATGAAAAATTTCTCCACATTCTTCAATATATTTTATTGCTGCTATTATATTTATTTTTAATAACTGGTAATTTGTGAAATTTAATTTTTAGTGGTAATGGAGAAAAATAAAATAGAGGCCACAGAAATTTTGTAATTGGTTTTAAATCTGGAGCAATTGTTTTAAAGTGTTCATATAAGGAAATAAAATGTTTTATAGTGCAATCTTTTTTCTTTCTTTTTTTTTTTTTTATAGGAATGACAGCTTCTTAATTCCGAGTTTTTGGCCAATAGCCAAAGTCAAATGGTAGAGATATTGGAGAGATGATTAGTGGCTAATCAGGCCTCATCCATGTGCCAGGAATCCAAACTCACTGGGATCATCCTCAATGCCTTATTGAGTTACTAAAATATGATTTGTTTTTTGGGATTAGTAAAGTGATACATTGTTGGTTCTGGAAATTTGTAATTTAAGAAGATCTCTCTACATACTGTTCAGCAAATCATAATTTTTTGATGATTTCCAGTTTCATCAAAATACAGATTATCAGTATTATCCTGCACACGTTCATTGTAATCTTAGAATAGAGTTTGTTGAAGCTGTGGCCCGAGGCTGGTTTCTTAGAAATGTGGGGCATTCAGGGTCACCTAACAGGAGTGAGTTCTTGATGGCCCTATGTAACTGAACAAGTGGTTTATGATTTCTCCCTTAATAAGGAAAACAAGAATGTAGTTTTTAAAGCAAACATATTTTTTTGCTTAGGGTTGTATGATATCATTTTCTGTAAGAGATACCTATTAGGGCTCAGGGAATTGTTCTATCCTTTGGGGCACTGGAACAAGACTTTGTACCTGGCCAAGGCAGTCAGTCTCAGCTAAGTGAGATGCCTATTTCCTTTATTTAGTTAGAAGTTTCAGGATCAAAGTGAGCCTTTGAGTTATTTATGTTTCAAGTATTCCTATTACACACACACAATTCCCCAGGAGCCTGGGGCAAGTCCTACTGGCTGGGAGACCAGATGGCCTTACACAGCGTGGTCCCAAATCAACAACATCAACATCTGCTGGAAATGTCTTAGACATGCATGTTCCCAGACCCCGCCCAGACCTAGTCAATCTAAAACTCTGGGGATGGGCCTGGCAGCCTGTGTTTTAACAGTGTCGAGGCTTCCAAGGCACATAAGGGTGAAAACCACTGACCTTGATAATGTTACATTACAAAGAAGTAATTTTAGTTTAGAACCGCTTGTTGGGAATTGTGGAAGGCTGCTCTGCTCTTGGGCATCACAGTAAGCCAGAGGCAGCAGGAAATGAACACCCCAAGGGCAGCCTTCTTCAGTCTTTAGAAACCCCAGCTCCCTCTCCCTTTGGATGGGATGATTCTAAGAGTGGGTTTTGCAGAGCTTCCCGTGCAGGACTGAGCTCCAGTTGCCTCCCTTGCAAGGTGCCTCAATAGCTCAGCTTTGGTCAGCTGCCTGCTGTCCCTTCCCTGTAGGTGTTCCTTGCATCCCCCAAATCAACCACACTCAAATCCTTGCCTCAGGGATGCTCCTTGGAGGCCAAAGACACTCACATATTCTAAGTGTTTAAAAGAAACCAATGCACCTCCCCTTCATTCTAACCCAAGCAAGAAGCCAGTTCTGTTTGTGATACTCCTGAACAGAAGCAGAAATATACCCAGGACTTTGGGGGCCAAGGTTGAGAACATGGGCTTCGGAGCCAGATTCCTATGATAAAAACTGACTTTACCTCTCACTGACTGATTTTGGGCTTATCTTTCTGTAACCACAGTACACACCGCAGACACTCATTATGAGGACTTGATGAGTTAAGCAAAGTGGTTAGAGCAGAGTCTGGCACACAGCAAGCATTTCATGAATGTCACCCATTATTATTCACACCATTCTTGTCTTTGTTGTTTTTTGTAGGTGGAAAAACTTCAGGTCATCTTCAGTTGTGTTAATTCTTTTTCTCCAAATAACTTCCCTAATATTCCTCCATTTTTCTTCAATTTCTTTACTATGATTGTTTTCTATCATTAATATTCTATTATTGATCTTGCACTTAATAGTAAACACTTTCCAATTAAGAGCTTTACACAAATTGTCCTATTAAATCTTTTCAACAACTTGAGGACATGCACATTAATCCTTTTCCATCTCACCATTGGAGGAAATTGGGGCCTGAAGAGGTGAAGTCACTTTTCTGGTGCTATGTACATATTAAGTATGAAAGCGATTTAGACCCAGGACCATTGACTGCATACTCCAGCTCTTAGGGCTGACACTGTACAAACAGTAGCTCTTAGTGGGATTTCTATATTAATGAATCTCTTGCTTTTTTGTGCATCAGGATACCCTGGAAGGATGACTAAAGTACAGAGTGCTAGGCCCCCACACCTACCGTGTACATGTCAAAAAATCCAGGAGCATTTCCAGGAACTTCCAAGTGGTGCTGCTGCTGCTGGTTTAGGGACAACACTCTGAGAGATGCTGCTTTGTGTTACAGCCCTATTTGGACATTTGAGTGATTGGGGACTATACTCTCATTCTTTCTCTTGAAATATTTGATTCATGTGATACAAATACCTCCTCTGGCTCTCTTTTAAAAAAATGAGACATAATAGAGATTTATTTGTCTGTCACATAAGAGGGCTAGAGGTAGGCCGGGCGAGGCTGGTGTGGTGCCTCCATGTCAGGGACCAGATCCCTTTGCATGGAATCTCGTTGTTCCTCAGCAAGCATCTGGCTGCCCCACCACCTTCAGCCTGTGGTTCTACTGCATGGGGTACTGGAGCACTGGTCCTCACATCTGGATTCCAGCCCACAGCACAGAGGAAGGACTGAAGAAGGGTATCTGCTCCCTTTAAAACCTTTTAATCGTGGTAAGAAAAACCTCACATATAAAATTTGCCATTTTTATTACTTTTAAATATACAGTTCAGTAATTCTTTGTCACATGATTATTCAATGAATCTCCAGAGTTTTTCTGTCATCTCTCTTAGAAATCTTTAAAAACTGATTACTAAAAATGTGCTGAGGTGGAGTTCAATACTTATGTACCAATAACATACAGTAATAAGACCTGTACGTTCACACGAAAAGGTCTTCAAAATTTAGGCTTCCTTCTCCCTGTTGGAGAGTTCTAAAAAAATTGTATGGATTCTCACCTAATGGCTTTTGGGAAATGTTGGGTCGTTATTGTAATAAAAAGTGGTGGAGGGGGAAAGTCACTCTCTCAAAATTCAACTCACTTAGATACCTGTGTTTTTTTTGTGTCATTCAAATCCCCTAATTTCCCTCCCCCCCCAAATTTCAAAAATTACATAGCATTGGGCTCTTGGGCTTGGAACAATGGTGTTATTTTATTTTATTTTTTGTTGTATTGGTGGAATCTTATATCAATATATTTTAAATAAAGCCATATGAGATATCTCAGGTTGCAGAAGTGATACTGCTAAGATTGAAGTGGAGGGCAGGGAAGGGTAGAGGTCTGGACCCCATTGTTTTGCCTTTCCCTTAGAAAAAGACCCCCCAGAACGTAAAGCAAGTTAAACTTTAAACTGGTCTCCTCCTATAATGAAATGTCCTAATATCTGAGGTTCTTAAATACTCGTATTATTTTTAGCTGCTAATTTAAAACCTTTAAATTCTCCCCAATTTACATGTCTTTACTTATTTTTGAGCACTAATG
Organism: Galago senegalensis; assembly: GCA_963575145.1. Classification (NCBI taxonomy): domain Eukaryota; kingdom Metazoa; phylum Chordata; class Mammalia; order Primates; family Galagidae; genus Galago; species Galago senegalensis. The sequence goes on from CAUYTI010008296.1 coordinate 12,616, forward strand.
TGTACCCTTGGTCAAATATGCAGAGCAATGTTATGGAATAAATGCTGGCTTGGGTGTTAAGAAGGTTTTCAGCTAACCTTGCCTCCTCTGATAACTGGTCTTGTTACTTGAGGAATTCAGTTAATCTCTCCTTTATAGAATGAGGGGGCTGACTTACCTGATCTCTTAGGGGTTGAACCTCCCATGGTTCTGCCTGGAGATAGACCTTACCGGTGATGAAAAGAATACTTTGGGATGGCCAAAACTCACCCTTTCCCCCACAGATCTGGTCTAATTTCCTTCTGCTGGGTGGATGGACACCCTGGCTGAGTTCTGGTTCAGGTCATCACATTCCACCCAGCATGATTTTTCTTGAGCTGTCAGTTGGCTGCAGTGTTTCAGTTTCTCCTCACTGACATGTTTCTTGTTATTGTTGACTATTGCAGAACTATAGCTGTGGCTTTTTGGGGGGACATTTCTGTGCATTTTAGAAAATGTGACTCTGTCATGACAATGGACTCCAGACATTTCAATCTTTCCAGGAGTTCTGGAGGGTTCGGTTCAAAAATACAAGGCAGGTTTTCACGTTACTCTACTTTTGGCAGTGACATCTCTGAGACTTACTAGTATTTATCTAAAAAAATTTCAAATAAGAAACCATGTGTACTAATACTACACCTTATGGCAACTACTAATGGCTCACTGTGTATCAGGTGGTGGTGGAAGTACTCTCCATGTGTTCACTGGTTTACTATTATTGCTCCCATTTTCAGATGAGGAAACTGAGGGATGGATGCAGTGTTCCTTTTACCTGCAGTTCACACAGGTCTCCCAAGCTTCCCGTGGAAGAATGGACAGACCAACCACGAAGTGGCCACAGAGTGGGCCGTTAAAAACAGACCATGTTCAGCAGATGTGGCAAACTGTCTAAGAGGTTCACGTCAAATTAAGTGAAGAGGGCAGCGTATAAAATGGAGCGGCCGTCTGTCTCTTCCCTTTGGGTTAATGATGCAAAGGACGGTGTACCTTGTTGGCACATGCATTTCCTTTTCCAGTTTGGAAAAGAACCCAAGACAGTGTTAGCAGTAACTAACTACCTTTGGGCTCAAGGTTTAGTACACTTAAAATTATTTTTATCTTCCATAATATTTGAGTCTCTTTACCATATGTCAGGTATGTTACTTAAAATGAAAAAAATATTGTCAACAAGGGTTATCTGGATGGTGAGATTTAAAACAGTTTTTGCTTTCCTCTGTGTCCCTATTTCAGAGATGGCAGAGACTTCTATCCCTAAAGGTGAACTAGAGAGTATCCAGGAGCATTTTAATTTTGAGGGAGTTCAGGCTGGCTGCGGGTGGGGCAGATTCCCCAGGTCACTAGTGTCAACGCAGAACAAGAACATGCCAGGCTGTGGCCTTTCCCACCTTGTCAAATAGAAACCATGCAATTCATCACAGCCTCACAATGTCTTTCTATCTTCTTTGGGCTTTAAAATGCATTTTTCTTTAGAGAAAATATATTGAGATTTTTTTCAGTCAAGTTCATAATTTATAGACTTGAGAGGTGTTGTTTTCACATAGATTCTCTCCAAGTTCTCCTAGTGGATATATTTGGCACATGGGCACTGGGGGCAAGACCCTGGACTTTTTCTTAGGCAACCTTACCTCTTTGGTCCAAAACTAGGTCAGATTCTTCTACTAGTGTGTTGATGAAGCAAAAAGCCCCGGAAAGCAACCTGGCTGCTTCATGGGAATTGCCGGCTTTAAATGTAAGTACACACTGCAACTGGTTATCTCTCTGGGGGTTAAGTTACCCTATTCAGTGTTGGCTTGTGCAGACAATGGGTGGGGGCCGGGGACACCAGAGTAAATCCTTTTACCTGCCCTATCTGAAGTGACACTGGAATGAAGGGGCATTCCCGGAGGTATCAGTTTCCCAGGTAAGTTCTGCAAACAAGCCCGCAGATCCTTACCTTTGCCATTGTGCGTCCACTCAGGCTAAAGGAAGCCAGCCTGCTGTCACTCCCCTTCGCAGATGAAAGACTCAAATCTGGCGGAATTCCATTGTCATGGTGTTTGCTCCCAGCCACTTGCGTCTGCACCTAATTGTGGGCTGCAAGGGGACTGCTTTTTATGCCAAGCCCACATCCTGAAAACATGAACAGTGATTAAAACTTATCATAAAGAATTGGAAGGGCAAACAGGGTTTTCAGTGTCTCTTACTGCATAAATTCAACTCCCATGTGCCAGCGCCCTGCGGTTATCCTATATTCTATCTGTCTTGACATTTTTCTTTCAAAGAAGCCACACCTTCCCTTTCTCACTGCAATGGAGTGTGGTGACAGACACTGAGGAATTTTATTTTCTTTTTAAAAGAACTTAGATTACACCAGGGCTGTGATGAGAAAGGTGACACAGAAGAGCAGATGGGAACAAGCAGAAAAGTGTGCTCAAAGTGGCGTTCGTCAGCCTCAAGAGCAAGACAGCTGAGCCAAACCAGAGGCTGACATTGTCCTGGGGATAAATTACACCCACATACCTCTGCTCTGGGCATAGTCACTACCGGTTAGGGCTGGCTTCTCATCTTCACCCAAATTTTGAAGCCTGTGGAACTTCCTGAATCCAGGCTGTACACTCACATTCAGCCAACATGTATTTACCGACCACTCACAGTGCCAACCCTGGGATGCTGGAGAACAGACTGGGAGATGCACCTGTAGCTTTGCAAGCCAGCGGTGATCCTGCTGTGGGGCTTCCTATCCTTCTCTCCAGCTGAACAAACCTGAAGATGGCAGCTTCCTCCCCTTGACCTTGCCATGCTACATCAAGTCCACACCACTCAGCAGGACTCTGGCACCCAGTTTCCCTTCTAGACTGCTTGATCCCTCCTCAGCCTCCATCCTCTGTTCTTGTGGTCATCAAATAGAAAGCACATGCCTGCATCCCATTTTCACCCATGCAGTGCCCTTTTCCTGGAACATGTCGCTGTTTCTTTTTCATGTCCCTTAACTTTGTTTGTTAAAGACCCAGCTCAGATGCCATCTTGTCTGGGAGGGTTTGCCTCCATCCTCCAGGAAATATTCCCTTTCCCTTTAGAGTAGACAATCAGTGATGTTATTTGTTTCGGTGATTATTTCCCTAAAATTCTTGAGAATTTCAGGGCAATATTTTTTTCATCTCCATATCTTCAGTTACTAGTAAATACACTTTGCAATCAATACGTGTTCATTGAAGTCAAATATATAAGAATATCAATCTTTCTCATGCAGAGACTTGGGGAAAGAGAACAAAACAAAATATACTCAATGCTAGGGCATCATCAATCAGAAAGAGATTTTCTTCTTTGGTGACAGCTCATCTGGGTCTTTTGCACGAATCCCTATGTTTGGTGGTAGATATGGTAGCTTATGAAAAGCAGGAAGCCCTAGAAAGTGCCCTGTGGCATCAGCACCTTTTTGGTGTCAGTTTGCTTTTTTTTTTTTTAATGGAGACAGTTTTATTATTTATATTTGATTTAAAATATATACATACTAGTTATGAAAAATTCAAGAGACCAAGAAAAGTAAAAGACAAAACAAAGCAAAAACCTAGAAGCAAAAATTACCCCAAATCCAACCACTCTGATAACACACTTATCATTTGGTAAAAAGCCATCTAGATGTATCTCTATGCAAATGCAGACTCACAAACAGAAAGGCATGCTCAGTTTCATGTATTTAATTACTTGTGAAAGGTATTAAACTGTACATAAGTGAGTCACATCATAATTATATAAATTAACCTCTCTCTCTCTTGCTGTATTAGGCACTTTCACATCAGTGTGCAGTGCTCTGCTCCATCTATGTTGGTGGATTTGGAGATTCCACTGGATGGATGTGTCCATATGTTTTTCAGATGTCTGATTAATCTAGATGTTATTTCCAAATTTTCACTACTTTGAACTCACACAATGATTGACATTCTTGCTCAGTGGCATCACATCTCCTGGGGTTCCAGGAAAGGCAACGTGTCTAGTAAACCTTTTAAGGATTGAAAAGCATCATGAGGCTCAGCCCCTGTGGCTCAAGTGGCTAAGGTGCCAGCTACATACACCTAAAGTGGCAGGTTCGAATCCAGCCCGGGCTCACCAAAACAACAAAGATGGCTGCAACCAAAAAATAGCTGGGTGTTGTGGCAGGTGCCTGTGGTCCCAGCTACTTGGGAGGCTGAGGCAGGAGACTCGCTTGAGCCCAGGAGTTGGAGGTTGCTGTGAGCTGTGATGCCACAGCACTCTACCCAGGGGGATAGCTTGAG